>PVHX01007737.1:0-88960 GCA_004024805.1 Geosciurus inauris
TTCCAGATACACCAAAGCCACAGCCTAATTCCCACCTCCTCCAGCCACACTCTACCACTTCAGTTACTACTCAGTTAATCCCTATCAGAGGATTAAATCACTGATTGGGTTAAGACTCTTACAACCCAATCATTTCTCCTCTGAACCTTCTTGCGTTGTCTCACATGTGACCTTTTGGAGGACACCTCACATCCAAACTATAACAATAAGTAATCTGGGTAACTGAGGCAGAGATCGGATAGAGGACTAGAGGGAAAAAAATGTAAAGCTGGAAAGACAGTCTGGGATCTGCTTGTAAAAGGTGTTTCTTGCTGCATACAAGAATTTATGCTATATTTTATATACAACATGCTGTTCTTGAAAGTTTTAGAGCAGGTAGTAGTATGTGTCATGGCATTTTTTAGGACAGTGAGTTTGGCGTAACATGCTTACGCCAAACATGTTCATAACAAGTACAGTGCCTGGGAGATTCAAGTAGTATTCTAAGAATAATGTGATAAGAAAGTCAACTAGTATGAAGACAATAGGAAGAGAAGGGAAGGCATGGCTGAAGATGATATATAAAAGAGAAGATAAGAGTTGGTAAGTAACTGGATGCAAGCCATGAGGAAGAACAGGACAGTGAAGATGCTTTGAGGTTAGAGACTAAGAGAATGAGGAAATCAGGAAGAGTGGCTGTTAGGTGAGAAACTGCTGGAGTTGAATCTCTTGAGTGGAAAGGCCTCCAAAGAGGTAGTTGCTGACAAAATTCAGGTCACCAAGACAGCAGTTAGAAACAGGGAATGCTTGAGTAGGATCCAAAGCTAAATGGAGCAAGACAGCAATGGATTTATGCATCTACTGTAATTTCTGTATTTATTTACTAAGCATTCTGTTTCTTATGATTTATTAGTTTCAAAACTATGTTCTGCAACTATTCTCCAATAATGTTGTAGCATCTTACTGGGTAATTAAGCACTATCTCCTTATCCTATGGATTACCTTCTGAGGAGGAATAAATTAAAATTTTGTTTTTACCTATATGAAATTTGTTATATATTTTGCCTCCTGCCAATAAAACTCCTTCAAAATTAAAAGAAATATAAATTCTCCTTAGGTTTAACGAGTTTCCCTAGTTTAGTTTGCCTCTTCAGCAAAGAGACCCTCTTTTTTCTAGCATGTTCTTATTGAGTGTGACCATCCAGAGAGGAAGAAAACTAGAGGAAGAGAGAGAAAATTAGTGTAGTGACTAAGTACAGTATGTGAACATACTTTAATTTTAAAAACATTGCTCTAAAAACACTGCTCTACGCATGACTCTAAAATTGAGAGCAGCTAATACCATTTGTTTCTTGTTAGCCAAACAATAGCATTTCAACATCTATCGCAACTGCAGCAAATATTTTATGACTCACCAGATAAAGGGTCTTCTACAAAATAAAGTTGGCCCTTGATATCTACAGGTCCTGATTCAACTACTTATATATCAAAACTATCTTTTAAAAATTTGCCTGTTGTGAACGTGTACAATTTTTTCCTTGTCATTATTCCCTAAACAATCTAGTATAACAGCTATTTATGTAGCATTTTTAAGGCATTAGATATTATTAGTAACCTAGAGATAATTTGAAGTATACAAAAGGATGTGCTTAGGCTACATAAAAGTATCACACCATTTTAAATAAGGAACCTGAGGATCTGTGTATTTCTGGTGTCTGCACAGGGTGGGGAGTATTCTGAAACAACCCCCACTCCGAAACTGAGGGTTGATGGTATGTCATTACATGGAATATGATTAAGCCAATATTTTTGTGTAGTTTTCTGAAGGAAAACAAGTTGATAAATTTTCCTGCTCAGTTCTATAAGGGTAAATACTATTTCTTCAGTTTATCAGGCAAGAAAGTGCTATTTACACACTTCTAGCCTCTCAGGAGACACTAATCAGAGCCAAATGATTTTGTAGCTATAATTCAAATAAAGTCCATCCTACAGAGTCTGCATAAGGTAGATTTTATAAAATCCCTGAGTCAAAGAACTAGAAAGGATCTATCTGCATAAGCATCTAGATAGACTTAGAGATGAAAAAACCAAGTCTTCTAGGGAAAGCAACAGTCCAAGTTTACCTAGCAAGTTGGAGACTGAGCCTGGATTTTATACATGTCACTGTTTTCTACTAGATAGTAAAAACACTGGCCTCTTGGACTATGTGCTTTCATTCTCTAGACTGCACTCATTCCCAAATTTTACTTAAGATTTCTCACTGATAAAGCAATCTGTTCTATTTTTCAATCACATGACAATTAACAGTTTATGATTCAAAGCATGGTCATTCTTCCAGTTGTTCTGGGATCATGTCAACAGTGTCCTATCCAGGAATATGCCTAGTGATTAAACCTAAGTCATCCATTCTTCCCCTGTGAAATAGAAAAGGTGACCCTGTCCATCAGTTACTCTTTTTCTTTCTCTTTTTCAATTGAAATTTTTAGGTTTTATATGCCTGGAAAAGCTACTTCTGGAGTATGTTATTTCCAGTTATAAAACACATGAGGCAAAATATTTCCATGAAAAACATTTGTTTTTCTATCAAAAAGATATAGTGTAGGGCTGGGGTTGTGGCTCAGTGGTAGAGTGCTTGCCTAGCATGTGTGAGGCACTGGGTTCAATCCTCAGCACCACATAAAAATAAATTTTTTTAAAAAAGACATATTGCACCCAGATTCTCAAGAGCCAGAATGCTTGGAAACAAAATATATTTTATCCTGAACACAAGACATGGGCCAATGAAGACTGATTGTTGTAAGTAGAGACAGACTGAAGGGCAGATAGTAAAAGCCTAAGGCAGACAAGAAAATATTTGAAGGGAAGCCCATCTCTTACAATTACCTTTTAAGCATATTTTGAAAACCGTGAGTATGATTTATAACATTGAATTTATATTCCTATTCAACATTTATTTCTTTAAAATATTTTTCTAACTCTGTGTAGGACGAGCAATATAAAACTCCTGTATCAAAACTATAACAAAGTCTATATGCTGAGACTAAAATATACAATGAAACTAGGGTATACAAGAGATAGTAAACACATATATAAATTGGAATCAGAACCAGATTTTTGAAGTGAAGGAGCTTTGAGTCAGTGTGTCTTCATGTCTATTTTCCTCTGCAGGACTTTTGCTCTGGAGGTTAGAATACTTACTCCTCTCTTCCTAACTGTATCTTAAAAGGCCACAAGTGAAGTGAACACTGCTGTGGCATCCATTATCTCTGTGGAGATTACAGAACTAGGTACTCAGTCTTCTGCATGCTCAAAAGCTGCAGGCTGAGAGAGCTATTAATAAATCCTTTATTTTTTTTTAAGTTGGAAAGGAACTGCAGCCTTGCACATCAAGTACAGACAACTTAATATCCAGAAGTAATTTGTAACAGCAACAAAAAGATGCAAATATAATTCTTTAAATGTTTAATTACAGTTTGAGTGATATTATTCTCAAACCAAGTAAGTTGCTATTAGGTATAAGTTATAATACAGTTAGATAGTAGCTTCCAATATGTAAAAGTGTATTTCGGGAACAAATTTAGCATGCATTTGAAATTCCTAAAATTTTTCACTGAAAAGTAGGAACACTATTCTCAGGTGGCAAGGTGATTTCAATATCTTCAAAAATTCTGGAGAAAAAACATGGGATGGAAAGAATGAGTAACATAAGTTGATGGTGTTAAAATCAGAAGTGAAGGTACAGGTGGCATAATGCCTCAAAGAGCTCATAGCAGGGTTTATGCACTGTATTAGCTGAGAAGGTCAATTGAAATGAAAGTGCTCAAAGAATCTCATGGGAGAAAAGATATTATCTTACCAATGGTGTGCTGATATTAAAAGACACAGGTTTGCTCTAAATGATGAAGACATCAAAGTACATTCTCTTCTCCACCGACTTCACTACCACCACCACACACATACATACTTGGTGTAATTTTTCTTTGAAAGGAGAATTATCACACTTTTATCCTTTTGCAATGATCTATGAACTCTTAAGCAACTAGTTCTGTACTTCACATACTTCATTGCTTTATATTTAAAGACTAGCAATGATAGAAGCTATTATACGGTCTAGGAAAGAAAATAGTCCACATTGTTAATAGGCACATGAAAAGTGACTTCTCTGGGCTTCTCTAATGTATTTACATCCTATTTCACCTGGGCCTTGATATACCAAGCACATGGTAATGATGATCTGTAGCAAACTTTCCAAATCTCTTTGATAAAAGACTAAAACCAAATAATTGAATGCTTAGGAAATAAATCTCTATCTACTTATCTACTCTTGTGTTCAAGTCCACAATATTACTAAAATTACTTTCTCAACAAAATTTCATAGTAGTTTGGAAAGATTAACTTTTGTAGTTTGAAAAAGCAATTCTCATTTGTAAATGAAAGTTCCAAATATTCTTTTAGATTATCTTACATCAATTTCTTAGTTTCAAAAATAATCCTTTATAGCATTCTATAAAATTACTGTTGCATTATTGCTCTAGTGTTTCATTTATTATAATCTTCTCCATACAAGATGTCAGCATAGAAAAGAGAAAAATACAATGTTTTTCACTTTCTACTAATGAATGTAAACTTACAGTCTGTCTATCTTCTATAATTACTATGGTCTCCAAAGTTGCCTGTAATGACTAACCATATTTTGACATTGTTATTTATTAAACTAATACGTAAAATTTTGGAACAACTGATTATCTCATTTTATTGTATAGCCTAACTCAATGCTCCAGATCACTTCCATTTGGCAAAACTGAGATTTTAGTTTTAAAAGAGCAGAGTGGTGATTTACTTTACAGTAAACATGAATGTTTATGTAAATCCCATTTATTGTTATTCCATTTGGACTTTCAAATCATAAAAAAGTAGGACCAACAACAATTAACACTTAGTATCCTAGAGTTTTAGTATTAAATCTTTGTGTTAAAAAACACTAAAATCTATAAAGTATTGGTATATATACAAATATATAACAAACTTTTTATATTCTTGTTTCTCCCCTTTAAAAAGTTTATTGAATTTAAATACATGAACATATAATTTATTGCCAATTTAATCCACTTTTATGAAAATAAACTATTAAAGAGTAAAAGATGACATTATCTTTAAAGAAGCACTCCATTTATTATTAATTACAAAATCATATCATATTCTTAATTTTTAAATGAAATGCAGAGTTGTTTTTTTTTTTAAATCATTTTTATGTGGGTTATCCACCCACTTCTTTCATTTTTCTCTTTTAAAGCCTAATAAGGAAAATTGACTTTAGGCTTTGTTATCTCAGCCTAGGTAGTAAAGGCAGCCAACATTACTATTGTTCCCATATCTGTCTTTCTCTTTATTATACAAGTATATTGATGATGTAATTGCAGAAGTTCAGGTTTACTCATGCTGCTGGATTCAAGGGATTTTTTAGACTGCCTCCTTCGGCCCCATAGAACACTTGTAAAACAGAACCAAGCATATAATTTAAGCAATTCATCTCCTGAAAGTAAATCTGCAGGATCTTCATCCTGAAGGACTGATCAAGAGCTAGAAATGCAGAACCACTGTAAAGCTCAATTTGCTCCAGACTGGATGTTCAGCTGGAAAAACACTTGGGTCACATAACACTAGTCTATGACATCTTGGCTTTTAACCCTTTTCTAGAAGCCATCAACTTTTCTTATCCATTTGGCTCTAATTTTCCCCCCAAAACTCAAGAGATTAGGGAATATCTCAGTCTTTTATCCCAGCCCTTTTTATCCCTTATGCAGATATTCCCCTGAAAGTTGACTGGGAACTAAGAAAGCATTTGTCATTCTGCATTTAAAATAAGGGAATGCCTGAGGAAACCGTGGTGATCCTCAATACATTCATATTATCATAAACATAGGACAGCTGAGCTTTTACAAATGCATCTACTACTCTAAGAAAATCCCATGTTTGTAGTTGAAAGTGCAAACAAAAAGAGTCAACAAGAAAAGACAGACGCAAAATCACATGCAGATGAGGCAGCGCATACAGCGGGGATAGAGAACATACCTGAGGGATTCTCCTCTTTAAAAAAAAAAAAATGTACACGCCAGCTGGGTTGTTCCTCCTCTCCTGTTGGGTGTATGTGTTTTCCTTTCAGAAATACCACTTGCAGTTGTGTTTCTAGTCTCCTTTCCTTTATTCAGCCACAAATAGTTAGAGCAGGAGCAGAGGCTGCGTCCCAGCGACCGGACTCATGTGCAATCAGGCATACCTTTGGTCTGCAACGGTGTCTGTTCTTTTCTTGTCAATTCTTTCGTGCTCCCTGGGTAGCCTCCAAAGCAATTTTACAACTTAGCTGCTGGCACGAAACTGCCTTTCACTCTTCCCATTGCCAAATTTCTTGGGCAGCTCATTTCTCATCCCTTTCTCTAAGAAAGCAAAATGAAATCTCTCCCGAGTGCCCAGGCTCATCAACAATTGAGGGTGAAGAGCAGCCTCGCTCAGTGCGTGCTAGGAACTTCACACATCGCAGAGAACACTGCTTTTCGGAATGCAGCAGCGACACTGAGAGATCCCCAGCCTCCCGCATGGAGAGCGTCTCGGCTCCCTCTGCTGCTGCTGTAGCTGCACAGAGCGGCTCTGCGAGAGTGAGCCACAGCCCTTGCTCACAGGAGATACACAGCGGACGCTGCCAGGTGTGGCCATCACCGCCACACTGACAAGTAACTGTGTGGGGCACAGCATCATCTTTGGGGAAATGCTTGAATGCCTAATCATCCTTTTATCACTGGAAGCTGACCTAAGAGACAATCATACAGCCAATTCTGCTAGCTGCGTTAGGATAACAAGGGCAATTATTCAATTAACTATGTTATTTAAAAATCACTGTTTTAGATTTAGTTGGCTATGCCTGAAATAATGAAAAGTACTCAGCCTTCAGTATAATTTCCAGTTAGACACAAGAAGCTGCTAAAGAGCCTCTTATTTAAACGAGGGAGACAGTGACATCCCATCCCAGTTGGTTTTTCTTTTTTTCTTGTAGTGTTTGTGAAATTAGATTTGAAGGTGATTCTTCAACAATGTGCATTAAAACCATATACATATCAAAGTAGGAAACTGTGGAGACATAGGAATACAAAGGTTTTGCTTCTAATTTAGGAATAATGTCTTCCCATTTGATGTTAACATTTTAAAGATCTAGCTAGGAATTGAATGGGCTTGCTTTCTTTTTTAGTTTTGCTGAGTAGAGGAGGTGGGAGAGTAACAGCTCCTACTTCCATCAATTAAGTATTTTCAATCCTCTAACCCTCCTGTTGAAACAAATATAAAAAGCACTGAATCTTAAAATAGAGCATTAAAGAAGCTCAAGTCCTGGAATAATTTGTAGGTTTTAAGCTGCATCTGGTCTACTGGCTTAGTTCTTTCTTCTTGGCTTTGTAGAAAATGGGAGGATGTTTCCAGGACTGGAGAACAATCTACTAGTAGCTGAGATTAAACAGTATAAGAACCCTGTTCTCAGATTTGTATGACATTTTTTAGTACATGTAAGGATGAATGTATTTAGATCAATTTTAGAATTGACTTTCTTTTTCCATGAACCTTAAATATAGAATAGCTGCCAGTAAAACAAACAGAATATTTTGGGGCAAAACTTGTGGCAAAACATTCTACCTGCCATACTTACCATAAATAACTTCTCCATGATTTAAAAAATAATATTCCCAAATTTGATAAAATCTTTGCTCTAGGTACCAGCAGCTGAGCACTCTTCATCCCTAGCTTTCAGCCCCAACTTTGGCTCATAGCAGCTTTCCCAACCTGCTGCTTAAGTGACTGTTAAGGACTTGAGCAGCTGCTCAGTCTAATGATCTGCATCAGGGGGCAAACACTGGGGCAGTGTGATCCCTGCCTTCAGTACTCACCAGAGTGGCAGGCTGGGCAAAGCTCTACTGCCCCCGGCTGTAAGCACTTGAGAGTCGCAAAGGAAAACTCTTTAGACCTAAAAGTATAAGATAAGGCAAAATTTGACATTTTTACACAGAAAAATTCATCGTAGCTAATTCATTGTTTTGGAAAAGGTCCTCTAATACATACAGGAAGGAACATGTATTCATGTTTTTTGTTTTTTGGTTTTTTTTTTTTTTGGTTTTCCATAACCAAACCAAAATGGTGAAGCTGTGCTAAGCCTTGAAGCCCCCAGGACCCAATATTGTGCAATGCATATAAGTACTCAGTAAATAGAGTATAATATCAGTGATTTTAGGATTTAAGCTTATAGAAGGAATATAAGTAAAATGATTCTAAATATGTAATCTATAGAATGTGTCTGTAGTATGCAAAAAGTTGTGAAAAATTGCTGTAATTCAAATATTCACATAAAGGCAATAATACCAGAGGTGCTGATCAGTCTTTGCTGGTAAGAAATGCTTCATGAGTTCTGCAGTGCCAGTATGTGTGTTCTGATTAATATACTTCTTAGTTCTAAAGGTCAGGATTCTGGTCATGTATTTTAAAATGGAAATCGTTTACATCTCTGAAAATGGTAGGAATCAAGTATCTGAGGGACATTGGCTGCTATTAAAATTTCACTTCTAGAAAGAATGACAGGGATTTATGGCTTTTTGACCACTAGGGACACTGAAAGTCCTAACAGAACTTTCTTGGCTCTTAATGGATAATCTTCACCTGCTGAATACCTGAGTTGAATGATATATAATCACAGAGATGTGGGTACAAGTTAGAGTCCTGCATATTCTTCTCAATAACATGCATTCCATTTCTGCAAAGAGCTTTTCAAATCCTCAGATTAGCAACACCAAACAAAACCACATAGGAAATGAGTAATTTCCACTTATATACTTCTCACTCTACAGGTACATGTCCCAAAACTTACTCAAAGATTGATTAAATAATAAAATCATTTATCCTCCAAATCCTTCAGCAGTAATTTCAGGAAGAATAAAACCTCGGGACATCATTCACTTCTCATATCCCAAGGCATAAACTGGGCCATATCATTTGTCTCATTTATGGTTTGGGGCGAGAAAAGGAAGTGTCTAGATCATTGGTCATTTTTTATTAGTAAAACTACTGAACCAAAAGGATAAAGAAATTCTGGTAGGATTCTGTTATTTCTTGTGTGTCTGAATTTAAGCAACCAAGTAATTCTTGAAAAAGCATAAATCAACCTGTGCACAATGAATTAAATTTTCACCTTTCCAGAAGACCTCTCTTTCTTTT
This sequence comes from Geosciurus inauris, assembly GCA_004024805.1. Lineage (NCBI taxonomy): Eukaryota > Metazoa > Chordata > Mammalia > Rodentia > Sciuridae > Geosciurus > Geosciurus inauris. The sequence continues at coordinate 9,226 of PVHX01007737.1, forward strand.
GGATAACTGATAACCGATCATTGGAGCTCACTATTTAAACAAACAAAAATCCCTCTGGCCAATCATTGGTTTTCTGTATCTATGCAAATGATTGGCAAAATAGTTCATTTTCAAGATGATTGAGAACAAAAACCATGATTACTTTTAAAATAGCAAGCTGAAGTTGCCAAATCTATACAAGTAGATAATTTATAGAGGAGCAAATATTTGGGAATAAATCATCGAACACAATTTGAAAGATTTAGTTAGAGAATTGTGTGATGCAATGCACACATTAAGTTCGGTTATTAAAACATTCCATTCAATTATGGGTCCTTTAAAGATTTCACCTTTGTTCAGAAGTGAGAATGTGTAACTGCAGAGATAAGGTGGTACAAGACAGTGCAGTTTCCTCTTTGCCCACTCTTCCTCTGTTCACTCTGGGGAAGTCAGCTGTCATGTCATGGTGATACTCAAGGAGGAAACCCACCTGGCATGGAACTAAGATCTCCTAAGAGAGCTAGCCAGAAACAGAAACCTCCTACACACAGTCATGTGAATGAGCCATTTTGGAAGAGGACCCTCAAAACACATTCAAATTTTGAAATGACCAAAGCCATTGCTGACATGCTTGATGAAAGTGTACAAGAAACTGTAAGGTAGAGATACTCAGTTAAGCTATTGCTGACCAAGAGAAACTGTGAAATAATAAATGTTCATTGTTTAAGTAAAAAAAAAAAAAAAAAAGAGATACCTTTGAAATTTCCGAAAAAGGAATTAAATTGTCTATTATTTAACTGTGGGATTTCAATGCACCTAAGTGTTAAATAGATCTCAGGTTCAACAAATTTACTCACAAGATGACAGTGTCATACTTCTCTAATTATTCTTGGCAGTACTCTTGTCTGTGTATTCTTAGCAGTTTCATAAATCTCTGTTTTAGCATTGGTTTATTATCAAGTATGTTAAACCATTAATTTACTCATTGGTCTGCCTTTCCTGGCTAGACCGTGGGCTTCTTGAGGGCAGAGACCATGGTCCACTCATCTTTATGTCCCCAATGCCCAGCTGAAGACCAGACTCATTAAAGGTAGTTTAAGTGAGTAACAGTGTACTTATGAAAGTACAAAGTTAATGAGGCGTAAGACGTGAGTTGAATTTCTATGTAGCCTATTAGCTTTCTTCTATTTATTTGTCCAAAAGGCACTCTTAGTTTTCACCAGGTGCCTCACTCATATATATGTGAACAAAACTTCTAACTGCATATTCCAACAGTCATCAGAATCACAATAAGAATATCTAAAGTTCAACATCCTTACCAATGCTTTCACATTTATTTTGTATTTGATACTGATCTTTAAAAACCTATACAAGATTACAGTGACATTTTTATTGTCCCCACACAATAGTAATAAAATAGACTCAGGTTGTATAGTATGTCTGATTGTACAGAACTAGTATGTGTTAGAGACTGGATAAAAAACATCTAGTTCAAAACTTGTTCCACTGCAAATGTGACATTATGATAGATGGCACAATTTGTAAGTTTTGTTAAAAAATTAATTATTAAAGGGAGTGAAATTATTCAAGAAGACACTCTTGTAGAATATTTCTGCTTGGGTAATGATCATTAGACTTTGGGTAATGATCATTAGATGCTGAATGCTATTGAGTGTAACAGCATCTATAATTTGATTCCGTTATTTTTTTTTCCTTTAGTAAAATTAGTGGCAGCACTGCATTTCAGCAAATCATCAAATGAAGGTATTTTAAAAGAATATCTAAATTTTCGAAGAGATACAACATTTGGACAATAATAAGTTCAATTTTTCCCATTTTCGCATTCTTTTCACTTGTGTTGTTTCAAGGTACTATGATTAGCAATATAGCACAATATCAGAGAGCTCAGACTCTGTATCAGGTTTCTGGTTTCTAATTTGGGCTCTAGCAAGTACTTTATTTCTGACTTTGGTCAAATTTCTTAACCTCTCTAAATTTAGTTAAAATGAACAAAGGTTTTTGAGAGAGAAGTCACAGAAAAAATGAAGGTACCTATTCCAGAACAAAATCTTCACAGGATCTATGGGCAAATTTTTTAAACCAATCAATGCTGTTTCACATTTTACTAACTTATGAAACCACAAACCAATTTCAACAAATTGATTTTTGTCAAATATTTTTATTAATATCCAAGAAAGGCAAAAACTTCGTTAAAGAAAAACAGCTCCACGTAATTCATGCTTCTTTATACTTCCCACCTTGATTTGCATGATGAGTTGTCTTTAATAGTACTTCAAGGAAGCATCTCTTGAAGCTAGATGGATTAACTAGGAAAACAAAACAGCCCACAGATAACAAGGAAAAGTACTTGACAAGAGATCCTCACCAATCCTAAACACGAGCAAATCGAGGACAAAAAACAGCTATATGAACCTCATGTCCACTTTTATAAAGAAATAGGAAGAAGCAATAAGGAATGTGAAAGGAAACAGGAAAACCCAAAGTCAAAAAAGGTTAAACAAAGGTGTTCCCTTGAAAGCAGGGTAGCTATTTGAGAAGAGCAGCTGTGTATACTTCAGCTCCGTATGATGTGCAAAGTGTTTGTGTCCTATAAAATTAATTTTACATAAAAGTGAGGAATAGAAAAGGATCACATTCAAATCCTATACAAAGTTGTTAAAAGAAAAAAATGTTCATGGAAGTACAAACATCCCTCCAGAAAATGAAAAAATAACATAAAACAAGCCCATAAAACAGATTAAAAATAACAAAATATTTGAAATAAGTATTAAAAACTTAAGGAAATTCATAGAAAATAAAGTATAGAAGAATATCAGAAATTAAAACTAGAAAAACCATAAATAAGGTGATAGGATTCAGAAAAAGAATTAGAAGCAAAATTATTTCAGAAATTGGAGAAGGCAAAGTTTATAGATAAAACTGATGTCACTTCAGGAGAAATATTAAAAAATAAGTAAAATTTCTAAGTAAGAGAAATGTAAAATAGTAAAAAATATTTATGACAAAATGACAATTATGGAAGTTTGGCAAAAAACTTAACATACATATATAATGGGAACCCCCAAATAAGAAAAAAATAGTAGAACTTTAATTCAAAGGACATTTACTGGAATTTAAAACAAAAACGGTAATTGGAATATGTTGCTGTGAAAGAACATGCTAACATGCCTGAAAAAAAATCAATCAATGAAGAGCAATTCCAGAATAACTCTAGCAAGTTATTTAGACTTCCAGACAAAAAGACCAAGTTACTTATAAAGAAAAAAGTCAGAATGTCTTCAGAATTTTCTAAAAGTTTTATACCAGAAAGCAAGAGTTAGAAAAATAAGGTACTTAAGCAAAGAAAATATGAGTCATAAATTTGATATTAAGACCAACTGACTTTGAAAGATAAAGAGTGCAATCTGCAATAAACATAGAAAAACTAAAGGAATATTATTCCTGTGATCTCTTCCTGAGGAATATACTATAAAAAGAACTTCAGACAACTAATATAAATGAGGACATGTTCATATAAAACCTGGTGACCTTGAGCACTGATGGTTGTTAAGGAAAAAGAGAAACAGCCAGATGTCATGTGCCTTCTTACAGAATAATTTACATCTACCTATGAAGTAGTCCCGCCAAAGAAAATTGAACTTGAATCAAGCCAGCAAATTCAACTACTGATTCATAGAAAACTTAAATAATAGAAGAAGAATATGCTAACTATTCCACAGGAATTTAATCAGCCAAACTCACAATGTGGGGACTCTATAAAATTACCAACCCTTCAAGTTTCTTCAACAAATACATTTCAGAAGAAAAATATAAGGAACATAGGAAACAGAGGGAAGGAGGAATCTAAAGATAAAAGTGCATTTAAAAAACGTAACAGATTTCCTTAGTTAGATATTTTCTGTAATTCTTACTAAAAAGAAGAAAAAGAGAATTTGGGGGAGATAATTATAAACTTAAACATTCAAATGAATATTTGATGATTAGAGAATTGTTGCTAATTATTAAGTAATCATATAAAAGGTTGTGTTAAAAATAGCTGAAATATTTAAGATGTATACTAAAATATATACAGGTGAAATGGTATCATATTTGAGATTATTTTAAATTAATGCAGACTAAGGAAATGGGTAGAGGTATATAGATGAATGATTGATTGGTCATAGGTGAATAATCACTGAAGTCAGCCGATAGATACGCAGGAGTTTATTTGAATAATCTGCCTACTTTGTTTATAATTTTATATAATAAAATAGAGTTTAAGTCATGACTAGTAATTACACTATAAAGGAACCAGTTTATTTTGTGTTATGTTGCCCATGTGAGTGTAACTGTACCAAGTATTTCTAGACCACTATAAATAAAAATTATCTGGGTTTATTAGCATACTCAGAGAAGAAAATTTAAAATGTCATTAGTGTTTCTTGCCTGCACAATTGGGTGTTCTTACCTATAAGATGTGCATCTGGGGGGCAGAACACAGCCAAAACTATTTGAGCCTTCAAAAGATCAGAAACTATTTCTCAATGCTGCTGAGATGTGACTGGAGGGGCCTAGTGCAATTTTAACAAGCTTCACATAGATAAGTCTTGATGACAACTCTGTTGTGACAGCTACACTGTAAATGACAAATGAACCTCCACCATTGGGGAAAATGTCTTTTCCAAGGTGCTGCCTCCACAAAGAGTGTGACAAATCAGAAATCATCTTGGCTCCTGAGATCCATGAACGACTGTGGCTGACAACATGGCTCGAAGCTGTGCTATTATGTCCCTCCAGTGATACCGGCTGCTATTAAGCCTGTAAAGTGCCGAAGGATCGCAAGTTGTCTTACTGTTTGTAATACTGTCACCCAATTCTAGATGAGATGCTATTTCAAAAAACATTACTTGGAATTTATAAAAAAGGGAGCATATACTTTCATACTTTCTTATATCATCTTTAATAATGAACATGAGGTCTTTGTTTAATGCAATAGACAACTCAGATAAGTTTCCAGACCTGTTTTATTTACATGTGGATTTAAATACCTCAGTAGAATATCTGAGCATCACTGTAAAATTTATTTTACCTTATTGAGATGCAATATATATTCCTGGAGTATGAAGAAATATGGGCTCCTCAGTAATTATTTGAAAAAAGACCATTTTTATGTACTTTTCATAGATCCTACAGGGATTGTCTATACAAATAGCTGTAAAAATATAGTGTTTATACTAAATATAGTGTTTATACTATGCCATTCTGAGACTTAAAATACTACCTACACAGGGTATTTAGGATTTAGGGAGACAGATCAACCATACTGTCTCTTTTCAGTAAGTAGATTGCATCCTAGCAAAATCGTTAGTTTGCTTTCAAAAACTTTTCATCTTTGTTCTTAGATTTAGTAGTCCCCAGTATAAAGTTCTGCATGAAAAATAAAAAGTCTTCCTCAGGCGATTTCTTATGCTTATTCTACTCTAAACAGATTGGTCCTTTCTGATTTTACTTTTAGAAGTTGTAATCCTTTTTTTTTCTCCATCAAGGTCATATCTTTCATCTGCCAACCTAAACCTATAAATGAATAACAGGCAAAGACAATTTCTCTACAGACAGATGGACCTGTTTGTGATTTGCCAAACTCCAGAAGATATGTTCTTCCCTGAATCCTGCCAGGAAGGACTTGGGCACTAAAATAGATGCAGCAAATCCCTCTGTCCTGACACAATTGCTTGATTGTAAATTATGTTTCTGGGTATAAAACTATCCAGCCTATTTTATTTCCATTCCCAAGTGTAACATTCAATTCCCCTGACAATTTCTTAGTCATTTTAGGTTTGTGAACCGTGAACTTTAGTCATTGGCTCCTTGCTCTAGGAGATTCACCTCTGCTACCTGAAATGTGCATCTCTCTTCCTTGAGCATCTCATCCTTTTGTTCTGGAGACTTATCCTGTTATAAGCTTTCTGAAATCTACTCTGAATAGGGCTTCTGTTAGTAGATAGTTTTATTTTTTGAGCGTACACTTTCCTAGGATTTGTACTAAAAGCTAGTGATATGTAATACCTGTTATCAGGAGTTTATCATATGACTAAGCTCAGTCCTTTCCATGTTGTCTCCTATAGTTATCTCTACAACACAATGACATTGGTACCCTTCTCAACACCATTTCACTCAAGAAGAAACAAAGCTCAGAAAAGCCAACACATTTGCTGCAGTTCACTTATTGCTTGACTTATTTCAAAGCTTAGTGCATTATATTGTGCCAGGCTGTCTTTCCCAGGTCTAAAAGTTGTTGGTTTTTTCAACCTAAGCCAAGGCATAATATTGACGGGCTGTGAAGACAAAAGTTGGTCTTCTTATTGCAGAAGAAATACAATAATTTTAATTTTTTTAACCTTTTCGAATAAAGTCCCCAAAAGAGTTAAATATAAAGGTGTGAGTGCACATGAGGTGCGTGCTTGCCTCTGTAAAACCTGAGGGAAACCCGAGGCTTTCTCATGGCTGATGCTTGCCCCCTGCTGGCGTATCTAATTTGTGCTACACAATGAAATGTCATCTGCCACAACACACCTGGAATACATGATGTTAAATGAAATAAGCCAGGCACAGACAAACCCTGCACGATTTCATGTACAGAAACTACAAGAAATGATCTCTTAGATCTAGAGAGTAGAATGGTTATCACCAGAGGCTGAGAAAGTTGGTGAGGAATAGACTGGAAAATTTGGGGTCAAAGAATACAAAATGACATAACTAAGTTCAAGAGATTTATTATACAGTATGGTGGCTATAACAAGAAATATATTCTTGATAAAAGCTAAGAGAGTGGATGCTAAAATGTTTTTATTGGTGTATATCAATTATACAGGATTATATAATATTAATTATATTTCATTGGGGAATATTCATACATGCTTATAACATGGTTGATCAAATTTATTCTCCATTGCCTCCCCATCCTCCTCTACCTCCTCTTTCTGGTCTCCTTCTTCTACACTAATAGTTTCCCTTAAATGTTTTTACCATAGAGAGTTATAACTATGTGAGGTAATAAATATGCTAATAAACTAGATATGTGTATAGTCATCCCCTGAGGATCTGGTATTTAAGAGGAATTGGTTCCAGGACTCTCACAGACACCAAAATCTGTGGAAGCCCAAGTCCCTTAAATAAAATGGCACAGTGTGTCATATAAACTATGCACATCTTGTGTACGCTTTAAATCCTCTCTAGATTACTTATGATACCTAGTGCAATGTAAATTCTATGTAAATAGTTGTTATACTGCATTGCTTAGGGATTAGTGAAAAGAGAAATGAATACATGTTCAGTACAGATGCAGGTTTTCCCCAAATATTTGTAATCAGCTGACTTCAGGGATGAGGAACCTATGGGATACAGAGTGCCAACTGGACTTTAAAGTATTCTGTTATATATGATAGATAAATACGATTCTGTGTATGAAATGAATAAGTAAGCAAGCATTCTCTGCAAGGCCAGAACCCTACTTCAGGGTCATTAAAACATAACCTACTTCTGTAGTTTTAGAAAATCCACTTTCTGATCTCCACAAGCCAATGTGTGTGAGCTAGTGGAGGGACTTGCCATAGAGAGAATGACATGAATATATTCTATTGTAATTTCTTTGCAGTGGGTATAACTTGCTACCTTTGACTTCAAAGGAGCTGGAATTTTCTCATGTACAAAAGGTGGCAGATGAACTCTTATTAGTTATTCCCTTCAGGTGGTTCTGATGAAGCAGTGGAGAAAGCTGACATTCTGAGGAAAGAATGAATTAGAGCAGAGGCTCACCTCTGTGATTCCATTTTATGTCTGAAGAAAAAGAAATCTTGCCATTTGCTCTGATCCATTCCCCTCTTGTCTTTAATGATGCAGTATTCGTTTTTGCATCCAGCTACCTGCTAAGCACTGCAACACTGAAATGGTACAGTCAGCACCATTTAGTTCTGGGTGCTGTTTGAGGTAGATGACTCACTAAGTTTGCTGTGGTATCCACTAGAACTTTAGAGGATCATAATTTTCTTTTGACATGATTATAAAATCAGACTTGTGTTCTGCAAGAAACAGGTGGTCCTGGAATACAATAAATACACACTCAAACACATAGATATATATACACATTTGAAAATAATTTCAAAGAGACTGGAAGGAAACTGTGACTTTATATTGAGAATATATACTAAATATTCATCTACTCAAATGTTGCTAGTTTTAAAAAATATCAATGTTTAGAAATTATCAGCGAAGTATTATCTTTAAATTTTTGCTGCCTAATCTATTTCTCATATAGTGATTCATTTATTTGTCTTATATCCTCATTAAAGTCATTAGTGTGAAAAATTTTATTCCTTCAGTCAGCAAAATGCTTAGTATCGTCAGATATTAACTAGATAATAGAGTTTAAAGAAAACAGAACTAGGATTATTGATGTCATTAATATCAGAGATTAAAAATGCAAATAGTCTAATGGTAAACAAGCTTCAATATTCATAAGTTACTTGAAGAAAAAAGGGAGGGTTATCTCTCAGAGCAAAATTATAACTCATTGACTCAGTAACTCCTACAATGTGATAATATAAACAGAAGTGAAAAAATGAAAGGAATGCATCAAAGAAAGATAAGTGAACAGTAGAAAAGATGTTTGCAAACTTCTATGCCTTCTTCTTTTTCCAAACTTCTTGATATTGTGAGGTTGGTTTGCGGATTTCTCAGGCCAATGCATCATCAGAAAAGCAGTTTGTTCTGTTAGAGTAAGTATTTTTGTAAGATGAATTATCTCATGTGTGTGGCAGATACGAACTAGTCACAAGGTTTTTCAGGGATGTCTATTTTGTTATAGCAGTAATATTATCTGACGATTAAAAACAACCGTTTATTCTAGGCACTTACGTGCATTAGCCAATTTACTATACTCTCAATAACCTCATTTTTCTCTATTTCACTCTTACAAAAATAAAGGCTTGCAACGTTACAGAGTAACAAAAGCAAGATTCAAAGAGTTTCTGAATTCTTAACTAAAATGTGCTGCTCTGATTCTAAACTTGCTCTAAACTACTATGTACCATCACTCCAAGGTGACAGTGGTAAGAGCATGGTAACGACAACTTGATACTCTGATCCTTCATCATGAAGACAAGGGCAGTATATTTCAGATGAAAGATCTAGAATCCTAGCTTTTATATTCTATAGCCCTCTTTTAAAACAGGGCAATTTCCTCTCATTTCTTGACCTTTTGGCTAAAATGAAGTGAAAACAGGATAATTTCCTGAGTGGTAAAAACAATTCAGAGAAGAGGGCAGCTAGAGCATAGTTCTCCAGGGAAGGAACAAGTGTTAAACTCTCAAGGGATTTATAGCCAGGTGCCAGGCAAACAGGCAAGATGTGGGAGGAGCAGATATCCCTCTGCAGAGTGGTATTGCAGCATTTGAAGCACCCCAGGGAGTTCTAGAGAATTGGTCACTGACTATTGGCTGCAGCAAAACTTCAGGGATTAAAGACAGGAGACCCGGGGATCATCAAAAAGTAGGTAGTTACTCAAAGGTGAATTTTGCTCATATAAAATAGTATACACACACACAGTAAACAATTTAAAATTTTGTAATTTCATAATTTACCCATTACCTAAGAATTATTTATAATACCTGCATTACAGTTTTTTGCCTGTTATTTTAAACTAGGAAAGATATGTGAGGGTAAATAATTGAGTAAGTGCAAAATTGGGAAGAGGGGGGCACATTGGCTACAGAGAAGACAAAAGCATCCATCAAATGTAATTTGATGGAAAAATTGGCATGTTAGGGTTGGCTGAAATGGATATGAAAGCACTAAAACTAGTAAAATGATTATACTGACCAAATTATGCTCTACCCTCCCAAAATAGTTTACTTTAGCATCTAGGTCATCAGAGTGGTTGTTTACTATTCAACTAGTAGCTTCAGTCATTTCCAAACCACATCTTATGTCATATTGTATCAACACACATTCATAGTAGTTGCAGATAAGAAGTTGTATTTTTTGTACATTTATGTGCATATTCCAGGATAGAGCTCTTGACTTCTTATTTTACAAACCTTTCATTAAATGGTACACTGGTGGCCTTAAAGGTCAATTAAACTTTAGACAAAACAAATAATATAAACTATCTCCCAAAGAATAGGGACATTCTGGTTCCATTCCTAAGAACACACAAAACCCAAGCTACCATCTAGAGGAGAGAGTGGGTGGACTACAAGCTTGATTAGTCTACCATAGGATCATGTACAGTTTTTACAGTAACTCTAGAAGGCAGGCACTGACCCAGTACACAAAGAAAGAGTCACAGAGAAGTTACTTATTTATCTTAGGTGACAATGGCAGAATGGGGATCCAAACTCAGATCTGGTTCTACTCACATGGAAAAGAAACTTTAGTGACTTCATGGAATGGGAGAAAATGACATAATAACTTGCAGACAGTACACTTCCTGAGTGCCTGAAGTAAGCTAGGGTAAGAGAATGATCCCATTGTTCTGTTTAAGTATATAAAGACTGCAAATTTTTTAAAATGAAAAAAAATAATACTTATCCGGAGTGTCCTAAATACAGCCTTCTAGCCACTTCACCATGTTTATTAAAATGTCACATTATTTTCTTTTCTAAAATATAATTGGAGATTTTCTTCTTCAATTTAATTTTATCAGAGATACTCAGCTCAGAAATTGTAATAAAGTATATAAAAACTGTAAATAAAAATTCACTTTATGAAAAAATTCGACTGTAAAATTTATTCTACTCAACGTGGTTCATCTGTATCATACTGAGTATCCCACTTTACTGTTAGAGCTTTTATCTATTTTCTGTTGTGAAACTTAATACACATGCATGAAATCTCTATCAAGTAAATGGTAAATTACCAAGCTGAGTTAGAAAATCTATGAGTCCTGAAAACGAAAGAGAACACCTCGAGCCTACCAAATTGTAGGCAAGCTAGATGAGGGAGGAAAATCAATGATGGGGATTAAACTGAGATTGCCATTAGCATAAACAACAGCAAGGTTAACCGGGAGGCAGGAAGCAGAAGCAGCAGGAGGAGCCTGGGATAGATATTGGAGCCTGAGCCATATCATTCATTACTCCACTGTCAAAGAATGGGATAACTTGGCAAGTCAGGACTTAGATTTACATTCAACACTTGGTAATCTCCCTTGTAGTATTAGGTCTCCATCCTTGAAAGTAAGGTAGCACAAAGGCTTTAAGAACAGCTAAAAAGGCAGCAATGATGAGAGTAAGTATTCATTCCACTCTGATTTTGGCAATGGAAGTAACAAGGAGAAAAACAATATTCTAAATTGAGAAGTCATTTGGAATCCTGAGGCTGAGTCCATTTACATTTAGAAAATGAAGTTTTGGGGGGAAAGGATGTAAAATGTATCTCTAGAGCTGTCTAAGGGTGAGGCTGTTCTGATTCTAGTAATCTGATGCCAATTCTTTAAACTTTGTCATAGCTAGCATGAAGAAACTGGATTGGGAGACAAACTAAAATTCTCTGCAGGTCACCAGCTTTCTTTAGGCAGTGTCTCTATAGATTTTTGTGCTTCCATTAATTTATATAGGAAAAACAACTCTTACTACCTCTTTAAAATGCTCTGGAAATTAAGAACAAGATTATCCTCAGACTCCTCTTTCTTCCCTCAGAAAAATAATTTGAAACAAAGTAGCAATCATTAGCAACAGTTTGCTTTTTAAGAGAGTGGTTTATGGATGCTTCTTCCCTTCCCACTAGACTGATTTCCTAAGCGGTGAGTCTGCTTTCTGTGCATCAAATTTGCAAACTCGATAAGCTACCCATCCTTTCAAGCCTCTCATCTTCCCCAAATCCACAAGTTTCCCCCATTTTTAACATGCCAACATATTCAGCTTATGTTATTCAGTTTTTGACGCTGTGATCAAAATATCTGACCAGAATAACTTACTGGAGCATGTTTATTTTGAGCCTACAGTTGCAGAGAGTCAGACCATGATTGGCTGACTCCATTGCTCTGGGCCAAAGGTAAGGCAGAACATCATGGCAGAAAAGCATGGTGGAGGAAAGCTGCTCACTTCATGGTAGTCAGGAAGCAGAGATAGAATGGCAGGACCCGGAGACAAAACATCTAATCTCCAAAGCATGCTGCAGTGACCCACCTTCTCCAGCCATACCTCACTCAGTAGTCTTCGCATGTCATTAACCCATCAAATGGATTAATCTACTAATTAGGTTATAGCTCTCATAATCTAATCATTTTACTGCCTGAATTAACACAGGAGCTTTTAGGGGACACCTCATCTCCAAACCATAACACAACTTAAATTCCAAAACCCATTATCTCATTAACATCCTTGTCCATACTCTATATTCTCTGTCTCTCTGTTTTGTAGACAAACCACATTTAAGATGTTGTCACATAATAGTTAAGAATAGCAGATCGGATCAAGATGGTGAATATTCATTTTTCATTACTGAACATTCTAAGTACCTAGCATAATACTTTCATGTTGTAGGTTGCAAATACATATTTGCTATGTGAATAACCCATCCTTAATATTCTTAAATGGGAAGATCTAGTGAAAATGATCCGCATGAGGAGACATCAGGATGGAGATGGTAACTACCTGAGCCATTGCTAGACCACCAAGGTGACAGCATTTAACAAAGCCTCTGGATTTTTAGAACCAACTCTATCTCTGTGCACTCTACCACTTCCCATGTATTCTTGAGCTATTGCCAACATCCATTTACACTCCACCACAACAGGACTGCCCCAGATTTCTATAGAGAATACTTTAAATGTATTTAAGTGTTTGGGAGATGGAATTTCAACAGCCCTGTCTCTTTGATTGTGTTTTGGTCAAATGTAGAATGCTCTAATTACCCACATCATTTTGGCTGGAGCTGTTTCAATTTTTCTTATTTCCCACTTCCTTTCATTCTAATGAAATAACAGGAATGCAGCAGCTGGAAAATCATGTTTCTTACTAATGCTGTCTCTTATAATTTTGTATTCCTTAATTCACTGTGTTCGATATTAAAAAAAATATTTCTAGGTTTCTCTTTTCCCATTATGATTTTTTCCCAGTTTGCGTGTGTATGTGTATGTATAAAAATTCTTATCAATGACATAAAATAAAAAGAGGCAGAGGCAGAAATCTTCACAAGGCAGTTTGGATCTTTGTCTATGTAAGGGAAATACTATTGATAATCCGAAAGAATATCTAGAAACTTACACTGAAAATGCATATTTGTTTTAAAATTGCTTTACACTTAATGGCATTGATATTTTGGTACTCTGTTTTCTCATCATATACATTCTAATTCTCTTCTTATATTCTCCAAAATATCATAAGTTAAACCATGAGATGAATTTTAGGTATCCGAGCCAGCTCACCATTTTAGCATTTAAGTGAACTGTGAATATGCTACATTTTAAGTCATTTTGATCTTTAGCATTGACCTTTAATCTTGACTTTGACATCACCATGAATTATGAAAGCCTTTAGGTATCAAGATCAGTACACTGACTAGAAACATATAGTTTGCTCGTTTTAAGTTTTTTAAATATAAATATAACCATAGTATTTACATATATTCATATAAAATTTCTCCCTTAAATTTGAGAAAGTGAGAATGCCCTCTCTCTTAAACATAAACAAAAACATCGAGGAGAAATCTTATTGTTCTTCCCTAAGCTTATTCTGGGAACTAAGTTTTTAGCTCTATAACAGACAAATTAGATTCATAACTTCCGTTTGAAGCGTATAGTTAGAAGATGAAAACTGGACCACTCAGTCAGTAGCAAATTGTAAAACTGAATGCTGACATGTGATTTGGAATATCATTTTCATCATCAAAGGAGACCCTGTGCTAGCAGGAAGACCCCTGGCACTAAAGCTGGGGATTTGGGGTTGGAATCCCAAGTTGATCAATTTGTAACTGTATTTACCTAGTGCAAACTACTTTTGAACTCACTGGATTTTAGTTTCCTTTAGTTACTCAATATTTACTTCCTCGGCAAATGCCAAGCACTGAACTTCTAAATAAATTTATAGTTATGCTTAGCACCTATGATAAAGTGAAAATGTGTGCTAAGCAATAATAAGTTCAAAGAGAAAAACTGCCTCAAGAAGCACACAATTTAGCAGGATAAAGAGACAAAATGTTGGGTTATTGTAAATTTTGACATGGAACATGCTACAAGAATGTAGCAGGGGAAAATGTATCCCAGATTTTAGCTAAGGAAGTGATGATAATAGTTTCTGACAGGTTGAATTAAGTGAGATGGTACATGGAAAGCGAATGGATGCAGAGTAGTAATTCCTCCCACAATCCATAGTTATAAGAAACTCAGGCTCTTTAAAAGATGGGTAGAAGTAATGAATGACAAAGGAAGGAGACAGGGATTGAGGATAAGGAGGGCTGTGCTGCCCTGCTGCACATGCATCCCTCCCTGTCTGCTGTATGTCCCTCAGAATCACAGTACATGTCTGTTCATGCCCAAGTGCACACAGCATCTTAACAAGAAGCTCTGGATTCTGCTCTGGTACTGCTTCCAGGGGATGTAAGAGCAAGGAGTGATTGGTGATGAGGAAAGCTATCAACCCCACATGACTTAGAGGCAATTTATCAGGGAACCCAGAAAGACCTAGCATCTTTTCATATCCTGCTCAACCTGATGACTTCACAGGCAAAATTACTGTCTAATATGGTGACATCTTTAATGACAAATGAGACTGGACATGCAGATTACATCTAAATATGCATTCTTCCTCTGGGTCATTGCCTCCAGTCACTGTCATAGAGCAACTACTAACAATTTGTAAGTCATCCATTTTTAGAACAAATTTGTTCAAGCTTTAGCCAAGTCCATAAAGGAGAATCTTAATTTTGCTTGTCTTTTAATACTTGGGTGACGCCTTAATATTGCTATTCCAGAAACATCCTTAGGTCTAAAGATTCCTTAGGGTTGAGTTGGACAGGAGCTGGAGACTCATTGCTAATGTGCCTTGATTTTTGGAGCCCTCCTGAAGAGAGATATGAGGAGTGCCACTCAGCAGATGCCTGTTGGCACAGCCTAGCTTCCAGCTTACCCCTCATGTGTGTATAAGGAAAGTCATCAATTTATTTCCCTAGGGATTCAAAAGCATCTGATTTGCATTAAATTAATGGAGGTTTTCCATGTAGAAATAAAACGTGATCTCTTATTAACCATGTGATCTGAGAAAAAAGAAGAATTCTTAAAGTGCATTTCAAAATACTTTCATCATGTCAAAGTCTGAAACACAATACAAAAATATACCTAAATTACCCCTGAAAACAGCTATTGTGAGGTGCTAAGTAACAATTTGGTCTACTCACCTCTACTATTCAATGTTTTGAACATAGAAGGGATATACATTACACATAAATGCAAGACACTCCAGAAATATTATTTACATATTCTTCCCCAAACCTCTCAGAAAAAAATCAGATACTATTAGAGACTGTAAATTTTAGCAACTTTCAAGTTCTTTGAATATTATGAACATTGTAGGTCCCTACACTTAAATGTTTTCTCTATATACTTTGAGTAATAAGGATGGGCTTTGAATCTCCAATTTCATTTAAATTTTTAAGGGTCATCAATTTTCCTTGGTCATCTTGCTCCTAACAAACTGACAGCACACTACAGTCCTAATTTGGTTACACATTAAAATTATCTGGGGAGCTTTCTGAAAACTAATTCTGAAAACCAGATCACAACCCATACCAATTAAATCAGAATATCTACTCTGGAAACCAGGCAGGAATGAGTATTTCTGAACAATTCCAAGGTGATTCAAAATGGGCATAAAAATTTGGAAACCACTGGCCAAGCCAAATTTGGTACTCAAATGTTTGGTAATAACTGGTAATACAAATTAGTTGATGAGTGAGCAGATGGATTGATGAAGAAAGAGAAATGAATGGGAGAATAATGTACACTTAGAAGTCCTAGTTCAAAATCTAGTTTATGTCTGCGCTGTACTGAACAAGCAAGTCAAAAGCTATATGCATCTATTTCCTTTGCTGTTAGAAGATGAGATTGCCTTAACAACTAACATCTTAATATTAACCAGCAGTACTATATTCATTTCTTAACCACCCTGTTTTGTTCCATATCTGCATTGTTAGAGTAATGATCATACATACTCAGGCCATGTTCAAGGTCTTCAAAATACCTACTCTTAGGAAAAAAATTCTTCTTTTCTTCTCAAGACAATGATGGATTAAGGAATAATGTGTCATTTGCCTGAAGAATATCACCTTAGCCCATAACTACAAGCCTAGACATTACCCCAACCCTCACACCATCCTATGGTAGATGCATTAACCAAAGAAGCATATCATCCTATACAATCTCTATCCTTTGTTCTTTGAAGTCAGACTTTTCCATTTACAGAAGCTTAAGGGGTAAGTACACCATGGACAAAGCCGAAATCCTCTTTACCAGCTGATCTGTAGCTCTGCTGGGACACAGCCAAAGGAATCACATGAACTTGCAGCAAGATAGATTTGCACTTAACATAGGAATGTGCTAACAATGAAGGATATTGGCATTTAAAAATAAAGGATATAATGCCTACTTTTGTGTTATGTTACAAGTAACTTTTTCCTCATACTTACTAGGAAAAAAAGTCCTTTAAGAGAGTGATCATTAAGACCAGGGGTTTTGGCATCAAATAAAACTGAGTTTTCATCCTAACTTTGCCACTTGCTAGCTTAAGCAAATCACTTAACACATCAAAGACAGCTACCATTTCCTTATTTGTGGGATAAAAGACCAATACATGTTTCACAAGATTTGGGGAAGAATAAGGTGACTGTATAATTTATTCAAACCAGGACAATTTTAAGAGCACAGAGTCATCACAGTAATTAACAAGTTGTAATTATTCTGTGACAGAGTTCAACTAGATCTGCCCCTGGCAAACCTAAGCCAGATGGGCATCCAAAAAAAAGGGGGGGGGGTGTTTGGTTATTCACATTACTGTGACAAACACCATAAAAAGCACTTTTAGACTTGATAGATGCAAACTCAGTGTAAAATATGATAATTAGAGTTCAGTATCTTCAATTCAGCAGGTAAGTTGACACCTCTATAGGGCATTCCTGCTGCCAAGTTGCCCATCCATGTATTGATCAAGTTGAATCAGGATTGACACAAGTTATAAATTTTTGCACTTATTACAGACATATATAAATAATCATTAAAGGATATTTGGCAAAAGAGTCTGCTAGGCACAATAGTGCATGTCTGTAATCCCAGTGGTTTGGGAGCCTGAAGCAGAAGGATTGCAAGGTCAAAGCCAACCTCATCAACTTGGTGAGGACCTAAGCAAGTTGGCAAGACCCTATCTCAAGATAAAATATAAAAAAGGGATTAGGATGTGGCACTGTGGTTAAGCGCCCCTGGGTTCAAACCCTGGTACCAAAAAAAAAAAGAAAAAAAGAAAAGAAATCATTCAGTCCACTGCTCATCTTTTACAGTTCAAGATATAGCTTCAGAGCAAAAAGGCCATCATCTCCCCATCTCCCCATTTCCCTCATGTTTCCCTCAACATGAGCATCAGAGAACAGAGTATATAACTCCAGGGCTCTTTCCACCAGCTTATTACATCAAACTTTTCTGTTATATATTTAAAATGTTATTACATAAAGACCTAAAACTTTTGGAAATATTTATGAAGAAATGCACTTGCTTTGCCTTGCCTTAGCTGGTTTTCTAAAAGCCTTCCGAACACAAATGTGTCCTAAGTATAACAGACCTGCAGCCTAATGCTAACCCTGAGCTTGCTCTCCCCACTGAGAAGAAAATGCATAATCACTGTCTGTTACTCTGTTTCTATCTTTAGTACTGTATCCAGAATCAAATTTAACTTTCTACATTGCATGTCTTATGGTGCAGTTGGATGCTAGAGGTGAGTATACTGAATGTGACCCAAAATTAAATATAAAAAACCCTGGAATGTCTGTTGACACCTTTGAATCCCCAACTATTGTCTTCAGTTAAGATGAAAAATCACCACGAAATGACAGTAGTGAAGAATTACACTCATTAAATCAGCTACTAAACATTAAATAAACATGAAATCATTCTACAGAAGCAAAAATCTTAGCTTTTGTTTTTGTTGCTGCTGATACTATTTTGAGTAAAGGAAAATGTAAAAATAACCACTTATTTAACAAAAAGGAAATAAAAATCAAAGAAAGCTCTGAGCAAAGTGCTTGATCTCTCCAAGCCTTGATTTCCTGTCTATAGTGCAGGAATAAAATTGTCCATTTCACATACCTATTGTGAAGATTAAACAAATTCATAAATATAAGGTATATACTACATGACAACTCTCAATAAGTTGATCATTATCCAGCACCATTCTTGTATTTTAAGTTTTAAAAGTTGCCATAGACATGACTTTGAGTTATCTTGCTGGATTTCATGTGGATTTTTACCCCAACATGTTCTGATATAATTTACTAAGGCAAGAGTGTTGGAAATATTTTTCTAGATACATTTATGTGTATTGACATTTATATTTTCTTCCTGCTTGTATTTCCGACAGTGAGGATAGTAGTTCCAAAAACATGAAAAGAATGAAAATAGATAGTGGAGATTTTTAAGGTCAAATATAATGTTAGTTAAACCTTATTATGAGATGGCTTCTCCACTCAAAAAGAATTAAGTTCTTAAATATCAGTTCAATAGTCAAAATCATATTGAGTCTTCTCAGACTAAAGTGTACAAAATAATCTTTTTGAGAGAGATATTTAAATGCAAATTCCCAAACCTTATGAATAAAATCTGACTTAATATATCTGGAGTATAGGTACAGGAATCTGCATTTTTGCAAGCCCCTCAAGTGCCCTGGGAAGATGCTATGAGAAAAATCTCTGATGTGCCAAGTTCACTCCTTAGGATTCAGCTCAGAATCCTAAACTCACAGTCTTCCAAACTTGGGCTGTATAATTAGATTATTACCAGATAGAAATAAGTACTGATTAAGGTACGGAGAGGGTGCTATGAAGAAATGGGGGGGAATGAAAAGTGTCATAATTATCATCTTTGAAAAACTGTTGCAGTCAGGTTTTGTTTTGTTTTTTTTAATGCTGCTGTGACCAAAAGACCTGAAAAGAACAACTAGAGGAGGAAACATTTATTTGGGGGGTCATCGCTTCAGAGGTCTCACCCATAGACAGATGACTCTATTCCCCAGGGCTCAAGGTGAGGCAGAACATCATGGGGAAGAGTGTGGTGGAAGGAAGTTGCTCACATGATGATCAGAAGGCAAAAAAAGACTCCACTTGTTAGATACAAAATATGTACTCCAAAGGCACACTCCCAAAGCCTACCTCCTCCAGCCACACCCTACCTGTCTACAGTTACCATCCAGTTAATCCCTATCAGGGAATTAGTTTGCTCATTATGTTAAGGCTGTCATAACCTAATCATCCTAAACATCTGCTAAGTAGAAGGCACTTTACCTGGTGGCTTGTGGCCATCCTCCAAGCTGAACTAAGAGAGAGCACCAAAAATATTGATAACTGTTTAATATAGCACCAAGCTTCTCCACTGCAGTTGACAGTAAAGCATTTATTATATTCTAATTACCTGTCCATTTCTCTGTCTCCCTCACTACAGCATGAGTCCCTGCACGGAAGGTACTGTGTACTACCAATTGTTCTATCTTCAATACCTAGAATATACCCGAGCACAAAATTAGAATTTATGAATGAATTAATGGGCAATTTTATTTTAAAAATTTTTATTTATGAATGAATTAATGTGAAATATTGTCAATGATTTATGCTAAAAAAGAATAAATTTCAAGTCCTGTAGGCACAGTATGACAAAGGATCTGAATTCTTCTCTCTAGCTGCACTTTTTACCATTCTCCTTCCTTTCACTTCAGCCTCTAGTCTTTCCACATCACTCTCTGTATCAACTGTGTACCTTCATACTTTCCTCTGATTGAAAGACTATTTCCTTCACTGGATGATTTCTATGCATCTGTTTAGGGTCATTTCAGTTACCCACATGTGCTTTTTATTAATGTAAGAGTTTAGAAAATAAAAAGGACCCCGGTTGATAGAGCATAATAAAGTTCTATTATTAAATTCCTCACAAAGTTTAAACAATGGCTGATTTTTATTCAAAATAAATTGACTTCCCTTTCTGAAAATATGTTATAAAATAACTCTGAAGATAAAGTCACTGTGATGGCACACTGAAGTTTTTGTTCTAGAGGTTTTCTGCCCATTTATTCTTCTGCAGTGAAGCCTAAAGGATCGTCTTCTAACCTTGACAACTCTCCACTAGTATCATGTAACAACACACAGATAACAACCACAACCGCCTCTTGTAGCCATGCTTCGGCAGTAGACATGTAAGAGCCTCCAGTGGGTACAACAACTGTGTGAGAGGCAGGAGTGATAGCAATAAAGGTACATAGATGTCCCTTTTAAGAAATAAAGAGAGCTCACATCATAACAAAACATGAGTGAATATCTCCAACAAGAGGTAGAAAGTGATCAGAGGCATGAAGATGTACAGTGAGATTTCAGGGAAGGAGAGGCTACTTCAAGTTGGAAGAAAGTGTAAGTCTATAAAGGAGTTGGATTCTAAACTGTGCCTTGGAGGATGGTGACTGGGTATGAACAGAGGATGCAAGAAAGGTATCTTTACTGAACTGAGGACTTCTTCTGAGCTGAGAGCCCAGAAATCAGTTTTCTACCTCATCTTTTTATTCATTCATTTGAGTAATATTAATCAAATGCCTTCTATGTGCTACACTATGCTATGCTTTAAGCACATAGTCTCTTAACAAACGAGACATGGCCTCTACTTTGGAACTTGAAATCTGATCCTCTATCCATTTATCTTCTTAGATCTTATTGTTTCATTTAGAATTCTGTTGGAGTATAAAGTTCTGGAATTCATCAGAACCTAGATTCAAGAGTGTGGGCAGTCATATGGATTGACCAATTGCACATAATTCATCATTGTAGGTTGGAGACCAAATTTTACACTTATATTTGGAAAAATAGGGAAAAGAAGACAAAAAAAGTTTCATTTGTATGCTCACATATCACACATAACAAGATAGACTCTTCATTCAACTTATTAGGTTCAGTGTTAATGATTTTTCAAAAAGCAAGACAAATTAAGTTATCAAAAAAATCAAATAACTAATTCAGTTCTTTTCTTTCTGAAATTTTAAAACAACAAATGTGTAGACTGGAGCCACCTCAGAATGGCAGCCACAAGCCACTTTATATTAAATATAAGTAGTGACATTAAATGTAAATAAACCATTAAAGACAGGAACTGATAAAGTAGATTTTAAAACATGACCTAATTATACAAGAAATTAACTCACATATAAACCAACTATACACAGTGAAAGTAAAATGATTTAAAAAGGATACATTATGTGAACATTAATCTAAAGAAAGCAATTTTTTATGGATATAGATCAGGATGCAGAAAATAAAAACAAATTAAAGCCTGAGTTCCTTGGGAAAGAAAAGTCAATATTTCCTAGATAAATGAACAGAGGGGAATACAGTTAATGACTGAGTACTACTCTCCATCCACTCTGATTTCTTCATAATGGTGGAGATAAAATAAAAGGAAGGAAAAAGTAAAAACAAGAAAAATTATGACAGTGACTACCACTAGTAACAGGTATAGTTAGACCTCTTGGAGGAGGTTGAGGATTCTCATCCCATCAATGCACTTCAGTTCCTTCATATATAACATGGAAATGGTAATATATATTGCTATGGACTAAATGTTTGTACTATCCCTTCCCCAGTAATATGTTTAATTTCTAAACTCCAGTATGATGGTATTTTGAGATGAGAGCTTAGATAGGAAATTTGGCCATGAGGGTTGACCTTCATAAATGGGATTAGTCCTCATAAAAAAGGCCATGGAGAGATCTCTCACCCCTTTTCTCATGAGAAGATATGATAAGAAGATGGCCTTCATGAACCAGGAAGTAGGCCCTCACCAAACACTGAATCTAATGGTGCCCTAATCTTGGATTTTTCAGCCTCCAGAGCAAATCATTTTCTGTTGTTTATAAGCCACTTAGTTTCTGGGATTCCCCTGTAGCTGCCCAAAGGAATGAAGATATGTATTTTCTAAAACCATTTCAGAAACTGGAGATAATGTCAACTAAAGACATTAAAGATCTCAAAGATAGCTAAATGGAATAGCCCAACACTCCCACATTCCTCCACAAGGAGCCAAAAGAACAGCTAGATAGCTACATTTTGAAGTGAGTGACTATGGGAAAATGCTGGAACTTAACAAGTAAAAGATTGAAACCTCATAACACTTAGAGATCTAGGACAATAGGCAAGAAAGAGGAACACAATGCTCAAGCAACTGCCACCCCAGCGCACAAACCAGGAGGGGTAGAAACTGCTTTGCAGAGGAAAAGTGAATAAGTAAACCTAAGCAAACTCCATAAGCATGAACACTGGCAATCTTAGCCAACAGAAAGCTTCAAAAGCTACCTAATCTTTGCAAGACAATTAGAGGAACAACCTGGATGCATCACTCCTGAAACAGTTTTACAAAAGGTGCTTAACAGAGTCCTACACTCAGAAGCATAAGATAGATAACTACCATCATGAAAACATGTGAAAGTATGGAAACCCCTGATAAAGTAAACAGGAAAAAAAGAATCAAATCTGATCAATACAGTAAGTGAATTACCATAAAGATGAAGAAGAGAGAATAAATAGAAAAAAGAATATTGAAAAACTATAAAAGAAATTTAACAAATTGCCAAAGTAAGTCCCACTATATATATATAATAAAATTGAATGTAAACAGACTAAATTCTCCAATTAAAAGGAACAGATTGGCTAAATGGATACAACAAGACCCAATGATATGCTGCATATAAAATATTAAAAATCACTTCATCAGTAAAGACATGTACCAACTAAAGGTTGGAATAAATTATTCCATGCAAATGAAACCCAAAAGTGAGCAGGAATAGCCACTCTTATATCAGAGAGCATACACTTAAAGACAAAAACTATAGGACTGGGAATGTCATTCAATGGTAGAGCACATGCCTAGCATGCACAAGACCCTGGGCCCTATGCCCAGCAAAACACAAATGCACACAAAGACTAAAACTGTAAAAAGAGACAAATATTATTTTATAATTATCAAAGGATCAATTCAACAAGAGCAAATAATAACTGTAAGTGTAAATGCACTAATGCCAGAAAGCCTAACACAAACATAACCAGATTTAGAGAGAGCAATGAGATTCAGCACAATAATAGTGGGAGATTTCAAACTCCACTCATCAATGGACATATAATTAAGATAGAAAATCAACAAAGGAACAGCAGAGTTAAAATATACTATAGATTAAATGGACTTAATCTTTATAGAACCTTTTATCCAACAATTATAGAAAATATTTTTTTTCTTTAGCACATGGACCATTCTCTAGAACATTCAGATAATAAACCACAAAGCAAGTCAACAAATCTTCTAAAAAATCTAAATCATATCATGTATCTTCCTTGACCACAGTGGAAGAAAACTATAAATTAACAACCGAAAATACATACAATTGTTGGAGACATAGCATGCTACTGAATGAACAATAAGTCATTGAGGAAATCAAAAATGAAGTTTAAAACTTCTATGAAACCAGATGAAAATGTAAACAAAACATACCAAAGCATAAGAAATATAATAAAAGCATTATGAAAGGGAAATTTCTAGCAGAAACACCTACACTAGAAAAGCCAGGAAGATTTAAAATAAAAATGTAACTATTCATTTAAAAGGCCTAGAAAAAATTGTAGAAGAAAGGAAATAATAAGGATCAAACTAAAAGTAAATGAAATGTGTGGTATGAGTCATATCTTCTTTTTCAGCACAACTGTTACTTATTTGGGTTCTCTGTGTTTTTTTTCTTGGTTAATTCAGTTAAAGGATTGTCAGTTCTATTTATTATTCCAAAAAACCCACTCTATTTTATTAGTTTTTGTATTTTTTAGTCTCTATTACTAATAGGGATATTAGTTTGTAGTTTTCCTTTCTTTCTTCTTTTTTTGTTATTCCCATAACTAGTTTTGGTATCAGTGTAATGCTGCCCTTAACAAATGAATTTGGAAGGGTTCCTATCCTCTCAATACTTTAGAATAGTTGAGAAGAATTATTTTCAATATCCCTGATGAGTATCTTGCAAAAGTTCTTAACAATATATAAGCAAATCAAATGCAATGGCACATCAAAAAGATCATTCACCATGGTCAATTTGGACTTATTCCATGGAAGCAAGGGTGGATCAAGCTGTGAAAATCAATAAATGTAATATATCACACCAACAGAATGAAGAATAACACTCAGGTGATCATCTCAATGGATAAAGAAAAAGCAATTAATATAATTAAACATCCTTCATGTAAAATCCTTAAATAAATAAAGTATATAAGGATTGTACCTCAACATCTATAAAACTACATATTAAAAACAAACAGCCAACATCATACTAAATGGGGAAATACTAAAAGTATTTCCTTTAAGACAAGGGTGCTGATTCACACCATTCTTGCTCAATATAGTTCTGGAAGATTTAGCCAAATAAATAAAAGATATGCAAACAGGAAAGGAGAAAGCCCAATTATCTGTTTGCAGATGATATGATACTATTTATGGGAATCCTAAAGAGTCCACCAAAATACAATTAAAACTGATAAATTCAGTAAAGTTACATGATAGAAATCAACATACAAAACTCGGTGGCTTTTCTACACACCAATAATGAATTTTCTGAGAAAGAAATCATGAAAGCAATCTCATCAACAATAGTTACAAAACCAAAATAAGTGTTAATGAATTTAACCAAGGAAGTGAAAGAACCCTATGATGAAAATTATGGAACACTAACGGGGAAAAAATGAAAAAGATGCAAAAATTGGAAAGAACTCACAATCCAAAAAAATACACAGATTCAATGCAATCCCTATCAAAATACCAATGACATTGTTTACATAACTTAAAAATACTAAAATTAATGTTGCAGCACAAAAGACTGAATATCAAAATAAATATTGAACAAAAAGAACAAAAATGGAGAAATCACAACATCTAATGCCAAGATATACTAAAAAGCTACAGTAACAAAACAGCATGGCGCTGACATAAAAACATACACATAAACCAATAGAACAAAATAGATATCCCAAAAGTAAACCAATGCATCTGCAACCAACTGATTCTTAACAAATACACCCAAAATATACATTGGAGACAGTCTCCCAATAAATGCTGCTGAGAAAACTCAATATCCAAATTCAGAAAACTGAAACGTGAACCCCCTCTCTTACCTGTTACAAAAATCAATTAAAAAATGGATAAAAGACCTAAAGATAAGACCCATAACTATCAAACAATTACAAGATAACATCTCAAGAAATTGAAATAGGCAACGATTTTTTGTATATGACTTCAAAAGCCCATGGAACAAAAGCAAAAGTAGACAAGTAGGATTATATCAAACTAAAAATTTCTGCACAACGAAGGAAACAATTAATAGGGAAAAGAGACAACCTACAGAATAGGAGAAATTATTTACAAACTGTTAACCTGACAAAGAAATATCCAGAATATACAAGGAACTCAATAAACTTGACAAAAGAAGATTAAGTAATCCAATTAGAAAATGGGAATTATCGGCGCTGAGATTATGGCGCAGTGGTAGCGTGCTCACCTAGCACACATAAGGCACTGGGTTCGATCCTCAGCACCACATAAAAATAAAATAAAGATATTCTGTCACCTACAACTAAAAAATAAACATTTTAAAAAAAAGAAAATGGGAATTATCTCAGCAGACATTTTTCCAAAGAAAAAATACAAATGGTCAACAAATACGTGGAAAAATGCACAATATAATTGGTCATCAGGGAAATCAAAATTGCAGTGAGATATCATCTCACCCCAGTTAGAATGGCTAATATAAAAACAAAACAAAACAAATGTTGGTGAAGATATGGGAATAAAAAGAAACTTGCACACTGTTGGGGGGACTATACAAGCTTTCTATAAAATAGTGTAGAGTTTCATTCAACACTAAATATAGATCTAACATATGATTCAACAATTCTTCAGCTGGAAATATATCCAAGGAAATTAAATTAGTATACTAAATACATATTTGAACATCTAAGTTTATTGTAGCACTATTCATAATAAGCAAGATATGGAACCAAGCTAGATGATAGTCAATTGAAGAATAAATAATAAACATGTAGTGTGTGTGTATGTGTGTGTTGGTGCAAATGTGTGCACATACAATGGAATACTTTTCAGCCATAAAGAAAAATAAAATCCTGTCATCTGAAGCAAATTGGATGGAACTAGTGTGCATTATGTTAAGTGACATAAGCCAGATACAAAATGACAAGTACCTATATTCTTTCTCATATTTGAAATTTTTAAAAAACAATGGGCATCCAACATCAAATGGACATACAACTTACCAGAACCTATGTGGTTCAGTCAAAGAACACTTAATAGAGACCTTTACAGCAGTCAATCCCACAATAAAAGTAGAAAGTTCTCAAACAAGCAAACTATCAGTGCATCCCAAGAAATGAGGTGGAGTGGGGTGGAGAACACATCAAATCCAAAGTAGAAAAAAATAACAATAGTATAAAGAACTACTAGAAATTCTTAGAATTGAGTAGTAGAAATAATTAGTAAAAAGAAATAATAAAGATCAGAACATACATTTTAAAAACTTATGTTAAAAATGCACAAAGATAAAGGAAACAAAGAGTTGGTTCTTTGAAAAAATAAACAAAGTTAACATACCCTTAGCGACACAAACTAAGAAAAGGAAAGAGAAGACTCAAAAAAAAAACCATAGATGAAAAGGGAGACATTACAAATTACAGAAATACAAAACATCATTAGAGATTATATGATAAAACTTGATAATTCAGAAGAAATGCAAAATTCCTAGACACCTACACCTTACTAAGACTGAATCATAAAGAAATAGAAAACCTGAACAGATCTAAAGCAAGTAATGAGATTAAATCAGTAATAAAAACTCTTCCATCAAAGAAAGCCCAAGACCAGATGGCTTCACTACTGAATTCTACCAAACATTTAAAAAGACAAACTAATACCAATTCTCCTTAAGTTATTCCAAAAAATAGAAGACGAAGGAATTCTCCAAACACACTCTGGAAGAACAGCATTACCCTGGCACCAAAACCAGATAAAGACACAATGAAAAATAAAACTATAGTCCTTGACTTTGATGAAGATAGATACAAATATCAACAACAACAAAAAACCTAGCAAACTGTACCCCAACAGAACATTAAAAAGATTATTCACCATGATCAAGTAGAATTCATCCCAGAAATGCAAGGATGGTTCAATTTATTGAAAGGATGCTTCAATATATTGAATGAAGGACAAAAGACCATATGATCATCTGAATTGATGCAGAAAAGGCATCTCACAAAATTCAATATCCCTTCATGATAAAAATGCTGAACAAATTATGCATATACACCATAGTATAATAAAGGCCATTTATAATAAGGCAATGGCTAACACTATGCTGAATAGAGAAAAGCTGAAAATTTTCTTTCTAACATCTGGAACAAGATGTTCCACTTTCACCACCTTTATTTATCAGAGCTCTGGAAGTCCTAAACAGAGCGATCAGGCAATAGGGAAAAAATAAAGGGCATCCAAATTGAAAAAGTAGTCAAATTATCTCTGATTGAAAAAGATATGATGTGATACATAGACATCTCAAAAATCTAATCCCCTCAAAAAAAAAACTATCAGAAGTGGTAAATGAGTACATTGAAATTTCAGAACACAAAATCAACATATGAAAATCAATAGTCCACCTGTCACCTGTAATCCCAGAAATTTGGGAGGCTGAGATAGGGAGCCTGCAAGTTCAAGGACAACCTCAGCAACTCAGCAAAGCCCTAAGCAACTTAGTGAGACCCTATCTCAAAATAAAAAATAAAAAGGGCTGGGAATGTAGCTCAGTGATGAAACATCCCATGTTAAATTCCCAGTACCAAAAACAAATGAACAAACAACAACAACAATAATGTTGCTACATGCTAATAATGAATTATCTAAAATAGAAATCAAGAAGTCAAACTACAAAAACTGCAAAAAAATTTCTGGGAATAAATTTAACCAGAGTGGTGAAAGATTTTTACAACAAAAATTATACTACATTGATGAAAGAAACTTAAGAGAACACAACAAGTGGAAAGACATCTCATGTTTATGGATTGGAAGAATCATTGTTTTAAAAATGTCCATATTAACCAAAGTGATTCACAGATTTAATCCAATCTCAATCAAAATGCCACTGGCATTCTACAAAACAGCATGGTGTCTGCATAAAACGTACATATAGACCAATGGAACCAAACAGAAAGCCTTGAAGAAAATCCACTCATCTTTATAGCCAACTGATTTTTTACAAAGGTGCTAGGAACACCCAATGGAAAAAGGATAGTTTTTTCTAGTAATAAAATTGGATACACACACACACACACACACACACACACACACACACTTTGTAATGCAAACTTCATAATTAAAAAGCAAAACAATAAGAATAATAACCTTCCTATTGAAATGGTGAGCTTATCTCTCTGATTCCCTATCATTGAATGGAATTAGACAGTTGTCATCTAGTTTTTCACCTGAAAAAATCTCGTAAATGTCCTTTTCAGTTAAGAACATTTAATTTAGGAAGAACCCATTAGATAATAGCTAGAGAGTATTTTTCATTTGACAGGACTAAGTGTTCTCTGTAGAGTGTAACAATAACTTTATTTGGGTTTAAATCTTACTTTCATTTCCTTGCTCAAGAAATTTGAACACTGGAAAAAATCTTAGTATTAAAATACATGAAAGAAGAAACTCGATCTTCATTGTTTATGACTATTTCCCAATATGTATCTAATGTTTAGTGGGCTTTAATAATTTCCAAATGAAAAACTAAATTCTTGAAAAATCAGTACATTTTAATGATTCTGTCACATAATGAATATAACTTGGGTATCGAGAGGAAAGATACAAATAAAATTTAGCAAAGACTACTTAGAAATAATTTTCTCAAGTACAAGCTGAGTAGCATGGTTCTTATACATACACACACACATATAAATATATTTAGTTGTAGATGGGCACAATACCTTGATTTTATTTGTTTTATTTAGTTATTTTTATGTGATGCTGAGGATCAAACCCAGTACCTCACACGTGCTAGGCAAGCGCTCTACCACTGAGCTATAAGGCCAGCCCAGCATGGTTCTTCTTAAGTCTCAATATCCCATATTTAGTCTGCAATTGCCCTAGAAGGAGCCAAAGCAGAATATTTACTTTCAAAGATGTACCTGATTATCCCCGAAGGTGACCAGCAACAATTCTGCTCATCCTTCTAGTCATGGGCCAATTCCATCAAGAGGTTGGAATAATTTCCCCTTCCCTTGAATCTGAGCTGGCCTTGTGATTTGCTGTGGCCAAAATAATGCAGTGACAGGGACTTGCATGAGGTCAGGACTGAGACACTGAGAGGGCTGGTAGCATCCACTCCTATTGTCTTGACCTCAATCACTGTGCATTAAAGAAATCCATTCTTTTCTGCTAATGGATGAGGGTGGAGAATGGTGATGGGAGAGGATATGTGAGACCCAGGAGGAGAACAGGATTGACCAGCTGATAGTCAGCTTCAAGGCCACAGACATTTGAGAAGGGCCATCTGGGATGTCCCAGCCCAGCCCCAGTTGACAGCCGAGTCCTCTGAGTCACTGACCCTAGATGAAGCAGAAGGATCCCCAGAACATCCATAGAATGGTGAGAAGTAATAAGCCATTGTTGTTTGAAGCTCTTATGTTTTAGATAATTCATTACATAGTAATAGGTAACCAAACAAGTGACATTACGTCCTCGCCTTCTGTATCACCATTAGTACCTTTTTTAAAATGTGTTTTTTCTCAAAGAAATTCTACCCTATTTACTTTCACTGCTGTGTTGAAACCAATTTCTTGAATAAATAGCTATACTTGGAAAAGGATAGTTTGTAAAATTTCCAATGGATACATGCCAGATAACATGACTTTTATTATAGAGACAATCTGTCTCTAAAGTGTTTATAATCAAGTTTTCTGTATTTGAAGCATTCAAATTTACAGAAAGTTTTACTTTTAAATTTCTTCTGATATTCAAGTAGTGAATACATGAAAATCAATGATGAAATATAATATAGCCTGCCCCACTACCTGCACTATTCAGTTCTGATTCATTGTATAAATAACTACTTGTCTAAATATTGTAAATTTTTCCTAATCAGAAATGGTTTCTTCCCATATCATTCTAAACATCAGTACTAGGTGCTTTAGTATTACCAAGAGTAGATAGACTCATCAAAATGTTATCTAATAACATTATACTTACTGGTATTTCAAAATAACATGGCACAATTAGGTAAATTCCCTATGAAACCTCCCAGCAAATACTATGGTCCTTTTGTTCAATGACTCCTATCATGATAAAGTCCTCACCTGTTTCTTCTGGGCAAGATTTCAATCTGGAGTCTTCCCAAAGGGAATATAAAGGGTATGACCCACTCCTGAAAATGTTTGATCTTCCACTTACTTAAAGAAACATTTGTACATTAATATTACTTACACACAATGGTGATGTAGTAAGCCAAACCTCCAGTACTTGGTAAAAGTACAAGTGCCCTGGGAACACACCATAGCCTGCCCCTAGAAAGCAACTGTACTATATACCCCAGCTGCAAGAGTTACAGCGACACTTTCTCATAATAAAACTGAAAGCAGATATGATCAAGTGTCCTCCCAGAAGATTCTAAACAGAACTTTGTGCTTGAATACCCAGATATTCTATCTCTATGCTGAATGTTCAACATGTAGACAGGCTTTATTATTTCCTTTTGTAAACTATGATTTTTGAAGTTGGAGATGTCATACGTGTGCATTTCAACTAAGAGTGAACAGAACAGATAGATATGATTTTGCTGATTCTATCATTTCTTGTACTTCTTATTTTTCTTCTCTTAAAGGTACCATGAGAGCCGGCCTCTCTAGAGTTCTCTTCCAAGCCCTTTGCTCTTCTCACTTTATGCCAAATGAGGCAAAATCAAATACCTGCATTTGCAAGCTGGATCAAACCAACATGAATCTGTTTCTAAAACTTTCTTACTAGCTGTGTCACCTTGGGAATGTTACTTAACTTCTCTATGCCTTGCTTTCCTCTAAAGTTAAATGGGAATAAAAATAATATATACTTCACCTGGTTGTAATGAAAATGAAATAAATTAACATTTACAAAGTTCTTGGGACTGTGCCTGGAACACAGAAAATGCAATAAAAGCATATGTTAGGTAAAGGGATGCCATTTATCTGTTTAAAACATTTCTCCAGAGGAAAAGTGCTTACTCAGAAAAGGTGGCCCTCCACAATATGGAAGCTGTGTCTAGCCTTATACAGTTTATTGCACATAAAAGCAAAGCTCTACACATAGAAAACCATAGGCAAATTTTCCAACCTGTCTTGCTATTCTGTTTCTCCTTGTCCTTCTCTCTGGAATACAGGTTGAACTTCCATCAATCCTTCAAGCAGGAAATGATTGGGTATCTGCTTCCTTAAAAAGCATTCTAGATTCACTCAAGCCAAATTACTCACTTCCTTTTTAGAACTCTTCTGGGATCTAGTAGATATTTCTATTATGCTACTTACCACACTGATTTGTAATCATATTTATGACCAACACACTCTTTGGGGTTAGGAACTATTTACTATGTCTCTATATCTTCAATGCATAGTGTAATACCTAGCATGGAATGAAGGATACAACAAATATCTGTTTGGTTTTCATTTCAGTGCCAGGGATCAAAGCCAGAGCCTTCTACATACAAGTCAAGCACTTTACCCCTAAGCTAACACCCAGCCCTAAAAATCAAATATTTTATTCAATTATTTTTTTATGTTCTGTCTTTCCTCTCTCAATAGGATTAGTAGTAATAATATTATACTTTGTATACATAAAATACTATGAAATACATAATTGTATTTTAATATATAGAATAAAAGACACAAAAAATATATTTTCTTGGTGATAAAATGGATCTCAGGAAAAGCTTCTTCTCAGCAAAAGAAACTATCAATGAGGTAAACAGAGAGCCTACATTCTGGGAGCAAATTTTTGCCACACGCACATCAGATAGAGCACTGATCTCCAGGATATATAAAGAACTCAAAAAACTTAACACCAAAAAAACAAACAACCCAATCAATAAATGGGCTAATGAGCTGAATAGAAACCTCTCAGAAGAAGATATACAATCAATAAATATATATATGAAGAAATGTTCAACGTTTCTAGCCATTAGAGAAATGCAAATCAAAACTACTCTCAGATTTCATTTCACCCCAGTCAGAATGGCAGCTATCCAAAATACCAGCAACAATAAGTGCTGGTGAGGATGTGGTGAAAAAGGTACACTCAAACATTGCTGGTTGGATTGCAAACTGGTGCAACCAATCTGGAAACCAGTATGGAGATTTCTTAAAAAACTTGAAATGGAACCACCATTTGATCCAGCTATCCCACTCCTTGGCCTATACCCGAAAGACTTAAAAACAGCATACTACAGTAAAGCAGCCACTTCAATGTTTATAACAGCACAATTCACAATTGCAAAACTGTGGAAGCAACCCAGATGCCCTTCAATAGATGAATGGATAAAGAAACTGTGGTACATCTACACAATGGAATATTATTCAGCAATAAAAGAGAATAAAATTATGGCATTTGCAGGCAAATGGATGGAATTGGAGAACATTATACTAAGTGAAGTAAGCCAATCCCAAAAAACCAAATGCCGAATGTTCTCTCTGATTAGTGGATGCTGATATATAAGGGGAATGAGAATGGGGAACATAGGAGAAATGGAGGAACTCTGGATGCAGCGGGGGGGTGGGAAAGGGGAATGGGTATAGTAAAGATGGTTGATTGAGATCGTCATCACTACCTTTGGTGCATGTATGAAGACACAAATGGTGTGACTCCATCTGGTTTGCAACCAGAGAAATGGAAAAATTGAGCTCTATATATGTATTATGACTTGAAATGCATTTAAATAAATTAATTTTAAAAAATGGATCTCAGGAGTTGAGAGACCCACTATCCATCCACTATTAAGCTCCAAAATTTTCAGTTAAAAATCTTGTGCTTTTTTTTCTCCAGAGCCATAGATCCTCCCTTGAAGATGACCATTTTATATTAAACTCTAGAAAAATTAATGACACTGTTCCCTGTACCCTCTTACAAAATACCTCTGCTTTAATATATCTGCAAGATTCACACTTTCCTTATATATTAAAACAAATAAACAAACCAACAAACCACTCAAAATTTAACAAACATCTTATTTTAAACAACAAGAATAGTTTTGTTCCTGGTCAAATGCATTCATTACTTACAAATATGTCTTGTAAACTCCCAGACAGATGCCTTTAAAAAACATGTTGTACTCCCATCGGAGTGTGACCCAAATGCTTGCTATTCAAGGGTACCAAGTCCTTGGAGTCAGACAAGGAAGTCTCACCTGAGATGTCATATTTTACAGACCTAGCCAGAAATGGCCACAAAAACAAAGTACCTGACCAGGCATGAAGATTTTTCATACGAACTAAACAAGGAAAATCTTTAAAAAAAAGAAAACAAAGCAACAGTTTTTGGAGATACCTGAAGATTAGCCTCAGAGCCAGTGTCACAGGTAAATAATGGTCTGGTGTTTACATTTTCACCAGGGATTGTTACTCCCGACACCACAAATTAAATGAGGCAGTCAGACTCTCAGAACCTGCAATTTGACTGGCTGGGAGAACTGTGTTTAAAATCTAAGCAAAAGGACTAGCCTGCCTTTCCAGGGAATTTAAGAAAAGGCAGAATTTAACATGCAAAAACATTTCTATCTTGCTTGAATAAAGGGCTTTATATCAAAGCTCTAAAATGAGTTTTTTCTTACCTCTAAGTCCTTCCAAATTCAGGTGTATGGCAAATGTTCATTGCCACAGAGAAAACAAGCTTCTCCCTTGGGAAGAAGAGGCTATGTTGCCAAACAGACCTTTTGGGGTTTGAAATGTTGACAGGCCCAAACAAAAGCGTCTTGTGCTTTTTTTTTTTTTTTTTTTTCCCTCTCTTCATAGATTACAGCATTTAACTTTTTATAACATGAAAAGATAAAATATGATGTATATTATGTTTATTTTGGAGAGATGCATACCCTATAGAAAACTATCTGAAATAAAATCTAATGTAGTCATTATAAAAGTCCATGAATACCCAATTAGATCACCTGGTGACACTTATTCTCTGCACTGAAAAAGAAGAATAATGCAAACAAATTCCTTCTGTTCTGCGACATTCCCCATGAAACTAAGTGCTGCTCTCTTTATAAAAACTATTGAC
Organism: Geosciurus inauris; assembly: GCA_004024805.1. Taxonomy (NCBI): domain Eukaryota; kingdom Metazoa; phylum Chordata; class Mammalia; order Rodentia; family Sciuridae; genus Geosciurus; species Geosciurus inauris. Next base: position 43,802 of record PVHX01007737.1, read on the forward strand.
TAAAACAATATTCTGACTCAATATTTGGCTCTGAACAGCTGTGAAAGCAAAATTTTCTATTGATAGCTTAATTCTACTCTTACCTTGGGATTCTTAGAGGCAGGCTCAAAAGCACATAGAGGCACACATTCTCAACACACAGTTTGTAAACGACATTCAACTGGAAGAGATCTTTTTGTAATCAACAGAATTTGTTTTTATTTTTGCTTAAATAAGTTTTGATTGTGATAATAATTAGATGACTTGGTATTCAAAAGTCTGTAATGTCAATCAAAATGTAGGCTTTCTTTGGAATTAGGAAAAATGTCTCTTGCTTTTTGATCTTCCAACTAAAAGACAGTACATACGGCACATCAAATCTACTAAATCTGCAGTGAAAATTAAATATTTGTTGAAGGTAAGCTAAGCACAAGACCATAAAACAGTGTTATTGCCTAATTATTATCACATACTAATTTCTCCTTATACACAAATTAAAATTATAGTGTATTCTGTCAGGATTTTCTTTACTCATGAAAATAAAAAATAAATAGAAGTTACTAATAACATATCTTACAAGCATTTATCTATTTATTTTCTAAATTCAGCCTCATGACAATTCTATAAAAGGGATAGGAAGGGTCCTTCCTCCCATTTTGCAAATGAGAAGCTTAGTCTCAGAGAATTAGCTGGCTTCTGCGAAGTCACACAGCTAGTAAACAGCAGAACTGGAAACAAATCTAGCCTATGGCCCATGAATTGTACCATGTTGCCTCTCTTGTACAAACTTGCCCTTATCTAGAGAAATCAACGTAGAGCCCAAAATGCCACAGGTTGTCCATCTGCTGTAAATTAACCCTAGCAAGAGCTTTGCAAGTTTGGTAGGCCTGGGTGAAGAGTTCTCATGAAGCAGCTGAGGAGCACTTATGAAATGAAAGATGATTCTCAGGCTCATATTTCCATTTCAAGGAAGAACAATACTCTCCCCCAATATGTCTGATTCTCTCTGTACATTCTTCTCTTTCCAAGTGAATTCAAATCTCTGCAGCCCTACATTAACAATTTCCACCAGAGAAACATAAAGACAATGTAAGCTCTGTAGTGATAGCTAATCTAGAAGGCAGATGCCATGTATGGGATTGCAGAATGGTTTCTAATGATGAGTCAAGGGCCACAGGAGCAACTGCAAATCACCAAGCTGTTGGTTATTCAGGTTGTCACATTAGCAGTCACTACTTTTTATACTCTGAATGTAACAGTGTCAAACATGCAATGAAAGAAATCTTAGAAAAATTTGAAAATTATTCTGTCAAGTACATTCACTAACATGCACATGGAGACTTACCTGTTTTTTCTAGGCTTTTTTCATGCAGTAAACAATTCTTGGGCATCTATTATATGCCAGGCACTACACTATATCCTGAATGCACAACTCTCTTGCAAAGGATTCAGACAAATGTATATTCACATTGCTTTTCAGTGGACAGTGTAACTAAGTGCTCTGGGTGTGATATTTTTTCTACTTAAGTGAGTGGGAAAGATTCACAGAACTCATATCATTTAATCTGGTTCTTATAGATGAAGTAGTATCTCAGTAACAAGGAATGGAAAGGGTAGTGTTTTATTCATGCTGCAGTTCACAAACATAAATACAAATGAACACATCAATTCCCATGTGAACTTTCTACTGATGTAAGGTCGAAGTATTTTAATAGAAAGACAAGACCTCCAGAACGATGTATAGAATGACTTATTAAATAATGACTACAAATCACATCATGCATTTTACTGTTGATAATTGCTTCTGGTAAGTAACAGGTAATTTATCAAATCCATGAATAGATTCTCAAAATACCAATGGTAGAAAACTTCTTAGCTAAAGCCTTTTTATAAGTCATAGGAAGACAGTCTTATTTAAAATCACACAATCAATGAAATTAAAAAGATTCAAATTTAGATATTCTGATATCTAGTTTAGATGTTTCTTCAATATTACATGCTTTTTAAAGTTAGTAGTGTATAGTGAAGGATGTCCTTTGTAAGACATAAGAGTGATAGTCTGCAGTCAGAGGGTGAGGTGAATGAAACCCACAGAGTAAATAAATGATATCATTAAACAAAACCCATTACATTTTGTTTAATGTAAAAAAATATATAAGTCCTTAAAGAGGAGAATCTGAGGCACAGAAAGAAATTTCAAAGGGAAAGGACAGGAATAGAGGTAAATATGAAAGGTCAAGAGTCAAGAAACTTGGATTTGTTGAGATTCATTCTTGTTAGTGGTCTTCAAAAAGGTGTCTGCTCCCATTAGCTTCCATTTAATTACATGTAAGATTAAGTCCACTAAACCTAGCCATTTTCTTGTATGCCTTCCTGTCCCTCTATTTATGAACCTGTGCTGCATTTCTAAAAAGATTCATATAGATTAAATATCTCCCGAGAACCTTTTTCATATATGCTTTCATTATTACTCAAGCCAAATTGATGCCCTTGGTATTAGCCTGTTTAGAAATGAGGAGACTGTGCTGCAGGGAGTTTATGTAACTTTCTCCAAGGAGGTTGGCCCGTAGGTTGCAGAACTGCAGTTTGAATGTGGATCACAAAGCCCATTGCTTTTTTAAAAATCAATAATATCATTTATTTATTCTATTGTGGCATTTTATTTTTCAAGTTTGGCCAAATAATCACATACATGTTTATGATTATAAACTCTACTGAAACAAGTTTCAGAAAGCTACATTATTCTTTACTGCACTGTGATATAGTTTAGTTTACTCTTTATAATGATAGTCTCAACCCAGCAAATTGATTTTATGACCAATGAATTTCATGATGTACAGTTATCAAATGTTGCCTTATGTTATATGGTACTCATGCTTTTTCCATTAAAAGAACTTCTAAATCAAATGACCCTTAAAGTCTACTATGTATCTAAAACTAGACTTTTAATACAATAAGAAACCTGAAAGTGCTTTAAGTAAGTTTAAAGTGCCATGAAAATGTGAAGTAGCCATAAGACAGCTATTAATCATATGTGTCTGTCTGTATGGACACACAGTAGTAAAAATCCACCCATCACTAGCTACATGCCAGAATGAGAGAGCAGGCATTTTGAGTCCTTTATAGCCCATGGAAGATTAAATCATAAATAGCTGTAATCTGTCCTGACATTTAGAAAGTTGATATCTCACTGAAGAAGATTTTAGGCTGAAAAGCTCTGAGAATAATACATGTTTAAGCAATTTTGTTTCTTTTCTTTATGCAATATATAGTCTACAGACATTTGTCCAAGTTTAATATCAACCAGAATATTTTATATTTGCCTTGGTTGGCTCAAAAGTTATCTTGAAAATGAGATGACTTTTACTGACTTAAAAGATGTGAATTTCCCCCCTAGAAAAGAGTTATATAAATAATATGACAACTTCTTTTTCTTATTGATTATAAATTGAATATTATTTCCAATAGGCATAAATAGATCACTAAACAACTTGACGGCTTTTACCAATATAAGAACCAGTTACAGTAGTGCTGAAAATCATACACACTAACAAGTAATAAAAATGTTCACTCAATTCTCCTATTCACATTTAGACTAAGTGTTCTAGAGCCATGTTCCTTCCTATTATACATTTTTTAAAAGAAATTAATGTCTGTACTATGGATACCCTGGTATGTCTTCCTTATCTCCAATGAGCTTTTCCCCTGTTGCCACAGGACGAGTTCAGGTACTCTTTCAATGCCTACAAAACATCCAGCTTTCTAATTTAATTACTATTGAACCTTCAGAATTCAACTCAAATATTTTTCCTCAGAGAATGTTCCTGAGCCTATTGTCTTGTTAACTCCCATAGTTAATCCCCCCCCCCCGGAATATTTACATTTTATTATTGCAGCTATTATTAGAAATGTGATTTATTATTTATGTGTGTAATTATCTGATTAAAAATAATTAAATTATTAAATAATTAAATTAAAATAATTAAATAATTGCCTTACTATATTCACTCTGAGGGGATAAAAACCATGTCTTTTTCTCACCATCCTATGTTGAGGGCCTACCAGAAAGCCTGAACTATGCAAAATACTATTCATTTTTTTAAAGAAAATAAATGGCTTTCTCTGGAGAAGGATCTACTTGCTCTCAGTTGCCATACTTCATATACCCTCTTCCAAACTCTATTTCTGGAGTCATTATTCTAAAAAGCTTATCTATCAAGGAACTAATATTTCATAAAAATAAGTCAATCAAATTAACAATCACGAATATAATACCACTGCTTTTTAAATTGTTGCCTAGAAAGGGAATTCAAAAGAATATGAAGGAATTGTGTGCAAAGTTACATACTGCAGTGTTGTCCTAACAATAATATGAAACAATCTTAATATCCAAAAGGAAGGAAAATATAAAACAAGCTAGATCTATTCAGTAGAATGTTATCTATGACTTGAAAAAAAATAAGATTTTCTTATGAAAAAGAAAACATACAAAACAATGGTAAGTGAATAAGGACAAAAATGAAAAATCATAACTATCTTCTAATATATAAAATTAATCTACAATTATGGTTTGGAAAGGAACATGGAAAAGAAAACAACATGGCACTGTGGCAAGATTATGATAAATATTTCTACTGTTGTAATATCATTTGTACAATTTGAAAATATGTAAAAATAATACTCAGAGGCTGACTGCACAATGTTTTGAACCAACACTTTAGAAAACTACCTTGAGAATGCTCTATCATAGCACATGAAGCACATTTTCCAGTGTAAAGAAAAACTGAGTTATGCTTTTGAATGAAGAATGTACTAACAGACTCCTAGTATTACTCTTGGAAGCTCTATGATTTATAACAATTGAGTATACCTGGCTACAATCTAAAATGAACAAGAGATGGTTGTCCGATTCTTGGAATCTAGAGTATGCCTCCAATTACACAATAGTGTTGAAGATGGACATGTGCTGCCTGCTCCCTGGACTGTACATGAGCACAGTTTTGTTCTGTTGAGAAATCAGCATCCAAGCAGCTCTAAGAGTCTGTTTTCTGAGCTCTGAGAACTCTTCCCAGATTCTAACCAGGAATTTAATTCATTACTCAACCAGAAGTTCTATCCTTAGAGCATGATACACTGAGGCACAAAAGGTCTCCTAGGAAATAAGTAGGCTTTTCTAATCTCCATGTCCATGACTGGTACGTTCATTGATGATGTGCCCGGCACATCTTTGAGCTCACCAAACATGCTAATTCATTTCATCTTCCACTTTTACATTATTGTGCTATTGGGAATTGAACTCAGGGGTGCTCTATCACTAAGCTATGTCCCAGCCCATTGTTTAAATTTAGTTTTTAAATTTTGTTTAGTTTTTAAATTTTGAGACAGTTCTCACTATGTTGCCAGGCTGGCCTGGAACTTGCGATCCTCCTGCTTCAGCATCCCAATTTCTGGAATTACAAGTGTGCTCCATGGCACCTGGTTTAATCCTCATTTTTTAATTACAAACTTGAGACATCATAATTACTATGCAACATGCACAATGTCACATAGCTAGTAAGTGTGAAAGTCAGTAAAGGAATTAAAAATTCACATATTTAACCATTATACTGTGCTACAAGAATGTGAGATTTGCAAAACTTTAGAAAAAAAGTTGGCAAGTCAAAAAACACTTGTTCCAACTCTGTATCATTAAATCCATATTGTTATAGAACTTCCTATGCCTCCATACATCATAATAAAGATGGGAAAGAAAAGGAAATTCCATTGTTCACTTCTCCCTGCTGCATAGGCAGAGAAGCACATATGGTCTGACTACAGAAAACTTGCTCATGCCGTCATCTTACAAAAAGTAGTTCTATGCAATGTGTTGAACAAATTCACAAGTCCACGAAGTATACTGCCAGACAAATTTCATAGTAAATGGGACAGAGACTCTTGGGATAACAGGCATTTGCAGGAAGAAATACCTCACTTCACAATCCATAGTTTACCACTAGTTATGCCTTGGAAAACAGCTAATTCCTAAGTCCCTGCAGGACTCAGAAAGCACTAGGCCATGGAAGTGCACAGTTCTCTACTAGCCCCAGTCAGTATGTAACATCAGCTGCAGGGACTAGGGCAGTCCTTGTGCTTAGCTTTGACCTGACTGTCATAGCAGGAGGTGAACATAGAAAGACTCAACAGCCAGGGACAAAAATGGACTAATGCTCCTTTAAAGAAGAGGGAGAATTTGCAAACTATAAAAGCCTAAAGGTCATAATAATACTTTGCTTTCAGATTTCACCAAAAAAACTGTTAACGAGTTGTTAATAAGTGTGACTTGTAACAAAATGGTGAGAAATACAGAAAGAATTTGAGTAGGGAAATAAACAGTTTGTTGACAGTGGGAGAAGACACCTGGGCCTGAAGCCAAATACCTCCTCATGTCCCTGGAGCTGCAGCTTAGCCTGTGAGAGCAAGCACTAACAGGGCCTCATTACTCCACTGACTCTGAGTCCCCGTTGCTTCTGCAGTTAAGTGGCTTTCATAAGCAAAAATAAAACAAAGCAAGCCTGTCCTGTTGCACGCTGACATTTGTTGGTTCTCAAACTTTTTTAAAGTGTATGAAAATCACTTTGAGAAGATGTTTAAAAGGCATTCTTAGCTTCCATGTATCAGAGAAAACATTTGATCTTTGGCTTTGGAGGACTGGCTTATTTTACTTAGCATGATAGTCTCCAGAACCATCCATTTGCTGGCAATTGTCATAAAGTCATTCTTCTTTATGGGCATCCACTGTGTATATATGCCACAAATTTTCTTTATCCATTCATCTGTTGAAGGGCATCTAGGTTGGTTCCATAGCTTAGCTATTGTGAATTGAGCTGCTATAAACATTGATATGGCTGCATCACTATAGTATGCTGATTTTAAATCCTTTGGATATATGGCAAGAAGTGGGATAACTGGGTCAAATAGTCGTTCCATTCCTAGTCTTTTGAGAAATCCATACTGCTTACCAGAGGGGTTGCACCAATTTGCAGTCCAACCAACAGTGTATGAGAGTTCCATTATCCCCACATCCTCACCAACATTTACTGTTACTTGTATTCTCGATGGTTGCCATTCTGACTGGAATGAGATGAAATCTCAGTGTAGTTTTGTTTTGTTTTTTAGTTGTAAATGGACAAATACCTTTATTTTACTTATTTTTATGCGGAGCTGAGGATCTAACCCAGTGCCTCACATGTGCTAGGCAAGTGCTCTACCACTTAGCTACCACTGCAGCCTCTCAGTGTAGTTTTGATTTGTAATTCTCTAATTGCTAGAGATATTGAACATGTTTTCCATATATCTGTTGACTATTTGTATTTCTTCTTTTGAGAAGGGTCTGTTCAGTTCCTTTGCTCATTTATTGATTGGGTTATTTGTTTGTTTGATTGATTTTTAGTGTTAAGTTTTTTTAGTTCTTTGTATACCTGGAGATTAATGCTTTATCTGAGGTGCAGCTGGCAAAGATTTTCTCCTATTCTATAGGCTCTCTGTTCATATTGTTGATTGTGTCCTTTGCTGTGAAGAAGCATTTTAGCTTGATGCCATCCCTTTTATTTACTATTGATTTTACTTTTTGTGCTCAGGGGGTGGGAAAGGAGGGGAAGGAGAATTACTGGGGACTGAATTAGAACAAGATATATTCCATGCTTTTATAATTATGTCAAAATGGATTCTACTCTATGTATAACTAAAAAGAACCAACAAAATAATGGAAATGGGAAAAATACACATTCTTAGGAATTGGGTTTCAGCAGTTCTACATTAAGCCCAAACAATCTGTGCTTTTGGAAAGCAATTTTTGATAGTTCTGTAATAGGAGTACATTCTTAATTTCACTATGTAGGATTTTTAGATACTTGAAAATTCAGGAAGCTTTACTTCTCAGCTCTTTGATGACTGATGAGTCCTAGTTTTCTTATATTTTGTAAGTTTTGGCCTTTCCCAATTGCTTTTTGACTCCTTCCCCAGAATTATTTCCATGTCCCCATTCTTCCCATTCCAGGCCAGCTTACTCTTTAGATTCAAGTTTAGAGATCAAATGTTTCAGGAAATATGCTACTATAAAGATAAACCACAAAAAGAACTCTCATTCTTCAGGATGTCCTTCTCAAATGGAGTACTCCATGAACCTTACTTCAAATTCTAATAGATTAAATATTAATTAATTAACATAGCAACTGTGATCAACTATTAATATTAAAATAGTGATTGTTCATTGTTCAGGATGTCCTTCTCAAATGAAGTAGGGTTCATGGAGTACTATGCTGGAGTATTTCCAACTGACATGGGGGCCTACCACCAGATCCTGACACTTAGATTATAGTCTTAGACCCAGCTCCCCCTAGTCTGCCTTCCACTCTCAAGTATAGCTAATGACAAATTCTACTACAAGCCCTTGCCCTAGGATCCCAGCTATCATTTTAAAGCCATTTCCTGTATTGTATCTAGTCTCTCATCCACCACAATAATCTATGTCCAATTTACCAAGTTTTTATAAAGTTCTATTTCATACATTTTCATGTCAAAAATTTAATGAATATAATACTATAACAGAAATTTGGGAGAAAAAGATTTTGGAAAATAAATTAAAGAATATTAAGTAATGCATTGTGTTTTTTTTTCTCCACAAAACTCAGATAAAGAGCAATGAATATTGTTCCATTAATATTTTTCATATTTATATTCCTAGATTTCAATAATGGTATGACAATTTGTTTCAATGACTTGGTACATTTTTCCTAATATTTATCAATCCATCTCTCCATTTGTTTATTCAACAAATATTTACTAGTATACTAAGTATGAATCAATTGGTTTGTGAACTTTTTTCTTAACAATACAGCTTTATTTTTTAAAGTTTTCTTTTGTTTTAAATTGGCACATAATAATTGTACATACACATTTTTAGGGTACAATGTTATATTTCAATTCATGTATACAATTCTTTTAAAACTTTTGTTTATGTAATGAGCAAAATATGATATAATCTTGTTTGTCTTTTCCTGGTAGTAAAGATGATCATGTTTTTCAAATACTTGTCTATTGGCTATATTCCTTCACCTGTGAAATACCCACTCAAATCCTTTGTCGATTTTTCATTTGTCTTATGAGGTCTTTGAGAATTTTAATTATATTGGATAATTTACATATTAAAAATTGATATTTTACTATTAATTGTTGACCACAGTTGCTATGTTAATTAACTAATATTTAATCCATTAGAAGCTGAAGTAAGGTTCATATTTCTTTGTTTCACATTTTCTCTTTAGGTCTCTATAATATCTGAGACACTGCTTTCTCTAGAGTCTAGTTATTGTATTCCCCTTTGAAAACTCAAAAGGCATAAGTGATAATTCAAGTGTGCTCACTCTGTGTTATACCTACTCATACACGGATTGGACTCCTTGCTTGAGTGTGAGCTCCTTGGGGCAGAAACTATATTACATTGATCATTCATCCTGCCCAACCATGCTGTCTAAATATAGCAAATTGGGCATAGATTATTGTGGTGGGCAAGGAGCAGCACCACAGTACAGTCTGAGAGCACAAATAGACAGTGCAGGGGATGGTAACAGAAGAGCTGGAACCCCAGAATAGGGACTTCCAGAACATACCTCACTTGTTATATATACTAAGTATGGGCTCAAAAGTATATTTACAAAATTGAAACAGATGTATGTATCCACTGTCTTTATTAAATATTGTCAAGTTTTAATTTCTAACTCTAGTAAACGGTAGTACCCTATAAAATTTTGTACCTCAAAATTCACATTAATATGTAAATTTAAATGATATGATGCTGAAGATAGCTCAGAAGGTGTCTGTGTAAGATTGCCTTTTCTGTGGGAAAAAGATGCACTTCCTGAACTTACATACCTTGGGTGAATGGCCTAAAGAAAAAGTGAGGTATTAAAAAATAATAGAAAATGGTTGTCTCCCATTGTGTTTAATAAAGCAGCATCTCCACATATTTTCAGCTTACCAGATATCTTGCCTAATTAGTTAGAGTATGCCTATGAAAAGAGCCCCTGCAGTTCCAGTTTGTGAACAGGGTGACCTGGTTCCCATGGCTCAGGGCAGAACTCAGCAACCCTTATTGGAATCAGCCTAGACTCTCCATCTTCCTTTACTCATTTCTGTATAAGGTAGGCACATCTGGGCAGAGGGACAGCTGTGGGGCTAGAAGAAAAGAAAATTCCTCTCCTTTTAGCCGGCTGGTCTTTGAGTAATACAGAGCTAGTAATTGCAGCATCGTTTCATTTCACTCACACCCAAACCACACTCAGAAAAACTTCAGAGGTCTCGAAATATCTACTCCAGGATTTTATCAGTAACTGAGTCAGAAATACAGGCCAACCAGACAAAACTTTTAGCAAAGGACAGCTAAACTGTTCTTAATTTAACAGTGTAAATGGCTCACCATAACTATCACCTTCATTAATTTTTTCCTCTTTTTTAAAAAATATCTTTCCCTCTGGATGCAAATCTTCTAGGACTTCTGTGAACATACCTTTAGGATGTAATGCAAAGTCACAGGAATGAGAACCAGAATACCCGTGTTCTAGACCCTGCTCTGCTACTCTCTCATTTTAACATTACCTCTGTATTCTATATCTATAAAACAGGGAGTTAGACCTGTATCTGTGTGAGAATCATGCCATGGTGTTTCCACTGAATTTTTGTTCAGATTTTGCTCCACTTATATCAAGCATTTTGCTTGGAACTAGTCCAACAATGGCCAAGAAAACAATCATGGCCCTGCTCTCTGGTAAAGGAGAAAGATATGAATAATTAATTAGAAAATAATAAATTACTATTATTTACAAAATACTTGATATAAGTTTACCAGGCATTTTCATAAGCATCAGCTGAGTTGATAAGTACAATAACTTTTTTCAGAGATGTATTCTATTATTATCTCTTTGTTACAGACAAGAAAACTGGTTCATAAAGAAAGGTTAAGTGACTTGGTCAAGATCTTCTACAAAAAATGAGCAGAGGAAATTTCTGTGTTTGAATCAAAATTGAAGCACTATTCCTCTCTTTCTCCTTGTTTGAGATATCATCTACTCTGTCAGGCTATTCAATGCTGATCTTTTATTGCAGATATTTACTTGCATCACAAATGTTTGTTAGAAAAATGAGATGTTTCTTTTAGTGCATTGTGTTTAAAATAGGAATATGCTCCAAGTTAAAAATAATGACACGATTAAGAGGGTACTGGGTAGCTCATATACTTAAAAGAAAATTTTCAGAAAGAGGCTTTGGAAAAGGCAGAAAGCAGAATGACTCTAGCATTCTCAACTGCAATAAACCAGCCAACACACACACATACACACACACACACAAAGTCTCTTCTGGGTTCTGCCTACTACTATCTGGAAGAATCATTGATAACCATTTTAGTCCTGAGTTAGTCCACTCAGGAAATATTCTGAAAGGAACGTTCAGTTGCCCTGGCTAATGCCCTGGCTAGGAAACAATGTGACATTTTGATTGACTGTTCCATCTACATACTATGAAAAGGGCAAGAGGGCTGGGGTTGTGGCTCAATGGTGGAGCACTTGCCTAGAATGTGTGAGGCACTGGGTTTGATTCTCAGCACTGCATACAAATAAATAAAATAAGGTTCATCAACAACTAATAAAAAAAAATTTTTAATTAAAAAAAAAGAAAAGAGGAAGAGCAGGGCATAACTAGAAGAAAAAAAGAATAGCCACCACATAAAATCATCAGATGCTACCTAAGCAGATGTTTCTAAAAAGGATGTTGAACATCAAGTGTTGTAAACATTCAAAGGCAGTAAGATAATAGTCTGTTGAATTCAAAGACCTAGAGCAGCAGTATGGCTATTCTAACTATTGCAGAAAGTTTTCATGGTCTCCCAGGTTTCCTTTGACCTCTAAACACCTCACTGTAGCAAGATCTTGGATGGTGGACATTTACATGTTTGTATTGTGGTATAATTTCAATCTTCTCAAAATGTTAAGGTAGCAACCTGCCTCCTATTATTTAAGGTTTAAAACTTGATGTTTTAATATGTGTATATATTGTGAAATGATTACCACAATTCAAGCTAATTAACTTGTCCATCACTTCACTTGAGTTACCTTTGTTTTGTGTGGTGAGAACTTTTAAGATATACTCTTAGTAAATTTCAAGAATAAAATACAGTCAACTATAGTTCCTTTGATGATTGTTATATCTCAAGGACTTATTTATCCTGTATAACTAAAACTTTGAACCCCTTGACCTTATCTCCCCATTTCCTTCACCTCCCACCCCAGCATGGACCACTTTACTGTCTGCCTCTGAGTTAGAGATCTTTTTAGGTCTTATAAGATATCTTGCCTAATTAGTTAAAGTATAAGTAAAATCATGCAATATTTGCCTTTCTGTATCTGACTTATTTCATTTAGCATAATGAATTGTTGCAAATGACTGGATTGCCATCTTTTTTTAGGTTGAACAATATTGTGTATTTGCATGTATGTGTGTGTGTGTGTGTCTGTGTGTGTATGTTAACTCTTTTTTTTTATACATTTACCTGCCAGTGAACACTTAGGTTGTTTCCATATCTTTACTATTGTAAACAATGCCACAGTGAATGTGGGAGTACAGATATCTCTAGGAGATCAATGATTTCATTTTCTTTGGGTATATACCTATAGTGGGGTTGTTGGATCATATGATAATTTTATTTTTATTTTTAAAGAAAACTTCATACTGTTTTCCATAATGGCTATACCACATGTCCTCTAATTTCAATATCCTAAAACATGGACTTATACATTTATTGCCATGTGTTATACATTTATTGCCCAACAAATATGAACAAATTTTGCTAGTGGTTTTCTCTCTATGCATGCCTCAATTACAAGGCTCTTGGAATTTCTATTTCCCTTAAGGAAATTTTAAAGAAATATCTAATATGTATCACATACAGTTACTGTTTTTATTCACATATATCATTAATTTCAACAACACTTGTAGGTTGGACCTATTGTTATAATTACTCTCAGATGAACAAAATGAGCCATCATAAAGGTCAAGAAACTTGCTCAAAGTATCATTACTAGTAAGGGGGAAAGCCTTGGTATAAACCCAGAAGTTTTTTACAAAGTTTTTGCTCATGATCCTGAAATGTAGTCTTTTCTCAATTATATGAGTAGAGGTTTGTGAAAAAAATCATATTTAAGAATAATAAACTGAGATATTGAGATTTTGTGATTTCACTATTAAGTTCAAAATAATCTACTTTTGCAAATATATTTTGAATTATTCAAAAAAGAATATTACCTTCTGAAAGTAATGTGGTGACATCCATCATTACCTGCAGACAAAAAAAAAAGAGAGAGAGAATCTAGAGTTAATTCAGCAAACACTGATATGATTTTTATTGAAATTATTTACACTATGATGTCTTTTTCCATTTGTACATTGCTAGAGCATATTGCATATAGATAAAAATAAAAATGAAATTGTTCCATTGTAATATTTGTATTTCAAATTATTATGCTTTATATTGTACATTTATTTTACAGAATGTGTTTGGATATATTAAGTGTTCCATCATTTACAAATGAGAAAAACCATGATCCAATAAATTCCTGAAATGCTAATTAAAGTAATTATTTGATAAATATAAAACTATTCTAAAATGGAAAAAAACACCAATACCCATCTCAGCTAGAAAAGTTCAGTTCCCCCCAAACAAAAATCTAATAACCATATATCAATATAACATTTTTAATTCTTAATGAAGATTTTATCCCGTGTTAGATAGAGAACACTAAATTTAGAAAAAACTAATAATTGCGTTGACTTTGGCTTCTTTTTATGTCAAACATGGCCAAAATTCAGATTGACTATGTGATCATCATTGGCATCTTCCTAAGATACTTTCATCAGGACCTCTGTTCCCGTCTTGCAGCCTCACCACTATTTATGCCAACGCTTTGAAATTTCTTCTGCTTCTGATTTTTCCCTCTATCTTTCCTGTCATCCATTCTTACAGCCTTTCCTTCCTTCATACCTTATATTATTTGAAAACAAATTTCATTGGCCTTCTCTACTGTTGCTGATGCTAGTATCCATTTGATGCTATAATCACTCATTGTTCACCCACTAAACTTCCTGAAAACACTTTACCAATCTGTTTCATTACTGTCTTCTATTATTACAAATATTTTGCTTCTGCTGGTAGGGACAATTACCTATCCTTTTAAGTACTAGTCTCTGTTCCTAGCATATAGAAGCATTTATTATGAATTAACAAAAAAATTAATGAATGAAATATTTTCTAGTCTCAACTATTTTCTAGTGTTTGTTATCACCATTGTCTTTTCTCCCTAATTACTCTTCCTACTGCCACGTTAGGTTTCTGTTGCCACAAACTACTTATGTGAGGCCATCATGTTCTATTATCACTAGCTGATAGGCTATTCCTTTCTTCAGTGCACTTTTTTTTTTTTTGTACCCAGGGGTGCTTAACCACTGAGCAAAATTGAACCCAAGGGTGCTTAACTACTGAGTAAAATCTCCAGCTTTTTTTTATATTTTATTTAAAGACAGGGTCTCACTGAGTTGCTTAGTGCCTCACTAAGTTGCTGAGACTGGCATTGAACTTGTGATCTTTCTGCCTCAGTGCCCCTCCCCGCCCTGAGCCACTGAGATTACAGGCATGTGTCATCATGCCCAGTCTTCATTGCATTTTTCGACCACATCAGTCTTCTTTCTCTTCTGCTATATTCAATTCTTGCTCACAACTGGCAGTTGAGGTAGAAAGTTGGCTGCAACCTCCTTCACTCTATATGAGTCCAGTCTTTTGGAAAGTACACTCAGGTATGATTAGGGTTAAAAGGTATTAAAGGATCATAGGTGACAAGGAAGGTGTGTCCTGAAAGAGCCCATTTGATTTACAAATAGTATATCACTGATGTCTGAGCCAAATTTTTTTCCAGAGAAATAATACATTGGTGCCCAGGAAGATGTTGGAAGTAGAAAATTAAAGGTAGTGAATTAAGACTGCTCTTTTAACAAAAATTGGCTATAAAAGAAATAAGAGAAAAAGTATGAGTAGAAGGTAAAACTAGAAGGAGGAAAACATTTTGAACAGAAAATACATGAATATTGTTACAAGCTATTAGGAAAAAATCAGAAGAGTGGGAGATATTTAAAACACTGAAGACAAAAGGAATGGCTGGGAAAGCATAATCTTGGACAATGGAGAAAGAAATGAAAGCTCAAGCACATGTGGTAGTATCAGCCATTGAGGTAAATACAAAGAAATGCAGATGCATGTGACTATGAATAAAATGAAAATCTTGGATTTTCATTTTTAAGAAGGAGTAAATGTCATCTGCTGAGATAAAGACAAAGACTTAGCAAAGGAAGAAGATGATCAATTAGCTTTAAATTTTTTTCCCAAATACTATGTATGCAGGAAACTATACACTTTCAAATTGTGAGCAAAATTTTTAAATTGGCAAAAAGTCTTTGGAAATAAATGTGCCCTCAAAAACATTCATTTTTTAAACCCATTGACTCTATTTCTAAGGAAATAATTCAAATTTCAGACAGAAGTTTATTCATAAAAATGTTCACTGCAACATTACTCATTATGAGAAAAAAATTGGAAACAACCTAATTGTCCAATGATGGAAAAGTAGCTAAATAAATTAGAGTGCATTTAAGTAATACAAATCTGTACAAATATTCTAATGATGCCTACAAACAATTCTTGATAATAATAAACCAAGGATTTTATTAAGCTAAGTAAACATATTATTCACTAAATATAAAAAATGAAAGTTACAGCAATGTATAGAAGAAGTTTGATTACATGTACATTTTATCAGTTTTCAAATTTTCTAGAGGTTTCCATTACTTCTGTCATCAGAAAGCACATACCAATCCTTTCAAGCAATCATTGGTAATTTATCAAGAATAATGTTGGAAAGGAGAAAAAAGGAATATTTGCTAAGCACTTCTGGAAACTGGAGATAAAAAGGAGAGAATGAAGTGCATTTTCTTCAGCACAATTAATTAATAACATAGGATATGTACTGAGTCTACACTGTAAAAGTACAAAATCAAGGCTGAAGATTTGGTACCAGATATGCTGAACAGTTAAAAATTGTCATTTGGCACAGAAAATATGCATTTCTTACCCATGAAGGAAAAACAAAAGGAGGAAGGAACAGCTTAATGAACCCTGGGCTTCTGCTCTTGTAGAGTACTGATCCCCTGGATATATGCTGTGGCTGCCTTTCTTAGATGAATTAGGTGACTGTAGCAATCCATATCCCCCCGTATTCTCCTGCTTTTCTACAATGAGACTAAATATTTGTTGCCCTCAGTAAGACCAAATGTCAGTTGTCAAACAGCATCACCCTTGCTTTCTTAATATTGTTTACAGTGAATAATTTTTTGTTCCCATCTCTAGTAACACTAAAAAATATTTAAAATAACCTGAAAGGTCCATATGTTTTAAGAAAAGTAAAGAGCATGTTTATCTGTGGAGGTTCAGAATATTTCTAAATGTCTAATATGCACATACCAAGCTCTCTTCTCTAACTTATATAACTTCAATAGATAAACTAAGAGCTTATGCCTGCATTAATGAACTATATATGGGGATACATTATTGATAATAACTAAATAAATGCTTATTTTATTATACTATTAAAATTAAAATTCTTTATTGAATCCATAGGTTATAGTTTCTAGCTCATCATTAATTATGAATGAAATAGATATGCTATCTGTGAGAGGAGGGCATTTTAACATTAGGATATAGTCTTTATTTTCAGGGGATTACTTACACTCAGATGAAGTAGGATAGGAATAGATTATATCAACCTGAAAACAATATCAATCATAAGATACATATAGCAGAAAAGGAAAAGCTTTATAGATGGTAGAGCAGCTTGGAGGATGTGAGACATAAGCCATGTGGAATTAGATAAGACCTCCTAGTGGAAAGGACAATAATAAAGAAAGAGTCTAGAAAGAGTTTTATTAAAGATAGGGAAGTCAGTCTTCTATATAAAGGTTCAATAGAAAAATTACCTAAAAATTCATATAAGAAGAATAAGTTAAGAAAATTAATGTATAGATGTTTAGAAGAGGAGCTTGAAACCTAACTCTTTTAAGAAGCTACTTTCTTGAATGCAAGAAACTGATGTTTAAAGAAGTCTAATTTGGAAGGAGAATGGTTTGAAGAAAGATCAGAGACAAAGAGGAGAGTGAAGTATGTGTAACAGTTTAGATTTATTCAGACAATAAACAGATTTGTACAGAGCACCTGTTATGAAAGGCCATGTATTAGGCGCTAGGGTGCAGACAGTGAAGATGCACATAATCAAGTACAGCAGTGCAGCAGGATGGTGATCCACATGCACAGAACAGAGTGAGAAGGGTCCCGCTGGAATTGATGTGATCAGAGAGGACCGGTGGGAGAAATGATACTGATCTGAGTCTTCGGTGATGAAAATGAGGCTGCCATATGAAAACACATCAGCCTGAGAGGATAAGCACAAAGGAACAAAGGCCCCAGGAAGAAAGAACATGCAGTGTTTAAGGAATCAAAAAAAAAAAAAAAAAAATCAAGCTTGCAGCACCATTATGATAATAGTGAAGAATGGTAGGAGATGTGATCAGAGTGGTATAAAGACTCACAGGCCAGAGCAAGAACTTGGATTTTCTTCTAATTGACCTGTGAAGTCACTGGAAAGTCTTAAGAAAGAGTGACAAAAGGTGAGCTAGGCTTCATAGCACAATTATTCATATTAGCCAAAAAATGAAAATTACAGTGTCCATTAGTGGATAAATGTATAAAGACAATGTGAAAATGTCATGGTACTTTCACCAAAATAGGCATGTAGATCAATGGTACAGAACAGAAGACACAGAGACAAACCCACTCAAATACAGTTATCTTATACTATTATTACTTATATTATTAATAATAATAATAGTGTACATGTTTGACAAAGGTGCCAAACACATACACTGGAGAAAAGATAGCCTCTTCAACAAATGGTGATGGGAAAACTGGAAATCCATATCCATGTTCTCAGAAGAAGATATACAATCAACAGACATATGAAAAAATGTTCAACATCTCTAGCCATTAGAGAAATGCAAATCAAAACTACTCTAAGATTTTATCTCACACCAGTCAGAATGGCAGTTATCAAGAATACAAACAACAGAAATTGCTGGCGAGGATGTGTGGGAAAAGGCACGCCCATACATTGCTGTTGGGACTGCAAATTGGTACAACCAATCTGGAAAGCAGTATGGAGATTCCTTAGAAAACTTGGAATGGAACCACCATTTGACCCACCTATCCCACTCCTCAGTCTATACCCCAAGGACTTAAAAACAGCATACTACAGTGACGCAGCCACTTTGATGTTTATAGCAGCTCAATTCACAATAGCTAAACTGTGGAACTAACCTAGATGCCCTTTATTAGATGAATGGATAAAGAAACTGTGGTATATATACACAATGGAATATTATTCAGCAATAAAAGAGAATAAAATTATGGCATTCACAGGTAAATGGATGGAGTTGGAGAATATCAGGCTAAGCGAAATAAGCCAATCCCAAAAAGCAAATGCTGAATGTTCTCTCTGATAAGTGGATGCTGATCCATAATGGAAGAGAGGACACAGGAAGAATGGAGGAACTTTGGTCACAGGAGAGGAAGGGGGGGGCATGGGGGCAGTAAAGATGGTGGAATAAGATGGACATCATAGCCTTAGCTTCATGTATGACTGCATATATGATGTGATTCTACATCACATACAACCAGAGAAATAAAAAGTTGTACTCCATTTGTGTACAATGAATCAAAATGCATTCTGCTATCATTATACCTAAGTAGAATAAATAAATTTTTTAAAAAGAAAGAAATATGTTCTGTACCTAACAGGTGCTTGTTAAATATTCTTGAATATAACAGGTAAAATAAATGACCAAAAAAAAGACAATGTGGTACACAGAAATGTGCACGTGCATACACACACACACACACACACACACACACACAGAGGAATATAATTCAGCCATAAAAAAGGAAATTTTGCTATTTGAAACAACATGAATAAACCTGGAAGACATTTTTTTTAAGTGAAACAGACCAGACACAGAAAGACAAATGCATGATTTTACTTATTTAAAGAGTCTTTAAAAATCCAAACTCTTAGAAGCTGAGAGTAAAACAGTGGTTACCAGGGGTAGTGGTAGTGTAATGGGGAGATGTTGATAAAATGGTACAAACCTTAAGTTATAAAATAAAATAAGTTATATAAAGTAAAACATTGCAACTAAAGTTAATAATTTCATTTTGTATGTTGAAAATTTGCTATGAGAATACTGTTTTCACCATTAGAAGATAACTATGACAGGAGAATCGCGAGTTCAAAGCCAGCCTCAGCAATGGCGAGGTGCTAAGCAACTCAGTGAGACCCTGTCTCTACATAAAACACAAAATAGGGCTGGGGATGTGGCTCAGTGGTCGAGTGCCCTTGAGTTCAATCCCCAGTACCAAAAAAAAAAAAAAAAAGAAGATAACTATGTAAAGTAATAGATGTGCTAATTAGCTTCATTGTGGTAATCCTTTCATAACTTATACATATATCAAATTATCATATTGTAACCTTAAATATATGAATTTTTATTGATCAACTGTATACTAGTATATTTGGAAAAACCTGTATTCTCTTTAAAATGGAGCAGTCAATAGTGTGTTCCCTCATGGAACAGATGCCTCCTGATTCTTTTCCTGTTTACTAAGGAATCAGAAAAGGCCAAAGTAAATTCCCTCTTTAGGCTAACAGGGAAATTTTGATTTATGTATACATGTATATGTATCGTCATATGTATATATAGCTATTAGAGCAAAAAGAATGTGTGTGGATGGAAGACAGAGAGAGTCTATGGAGGAGAATTTAAATATACTAAATCTGTTAGGTTGAAAAAAAAAAGCCTGCATGCCTGTAATCCCAGTAACTCCAGAGGTTGAGGCAGGAGGACCTCAAGTTCAAGACCAGCTTCAGCAACTTAGCAAGAACCTGTCTCAAAGTAAAGATAAAAAGGGCTGGGGACATGGCTCAGTGGTTAAGAGCCCCAGGATTCAATCTCCGATATGAAAAAACTATACTCAATAATTTTACACGATCATCCTCCATTTAAAATAATTTTATTAATACCATATTTAAAACACAAGCATGACTAGTTTGAACATAATTCCCTACTCCTAACTTTAACACTAGAAGAAGAAGGAGAGGTGGGGAAGAGGAAGAGATGATGATGATACTGGGATGGTGATGGCGATGTGGTCATCATCTTAGCACTAAAGGAGAATCTGCTACATTTGCAGGACAGTATGATCCAGCAGGAGGAAGTGATATCCAAGCTCTTATATTGAACTGACAAGCATGACTTTCACAAGTGCAAGACTTAACCCAGCAAGAGAACATTTGTTTTTATAATCAGATTCAAATCTCAGTCAGGTTTTTATTGTATGTAACTACTAATTATAATACTCTAATAAAAAAAAAAGAAATAGAAATAGGAGGATTTAAGATACTCACCTAGAACTATGAAGACCTGGAATTTTTTTCAAAGTGTATTAGTGTCTTGGAATTTTTAATAGGGATTAGAGAGAAAATGAAGGCTGCATGGGAATTCTGAGAAAAAAACAAATCTTGGAAAGTGTAACAGTAAAGTTAAATGAATTTCTTATTGTAGGTATATCAGAACCTTTAGTATGCTGATGTGCTTTGTAAAATTCCATGTATGAAGGAATCCATGTATGAAGCCATTTAAGGGATAGCTTCTGATCATGGCAATTCAGGAAAAGTGGCAGAAATGGCATTGTGTAAGGGACAAGCCTGAGCAGGTGATGCCATAAGAGCATGATGACCTTATGAGCAGATTCAGTTGAATCAAAAAGGGTTGTTACTTAAATGTCTTTATAAACTTATTATTGCTATCTGAAGAATTGAAAAGATCCCCAAAGCATCAAATAGTATAATGAAACATGACCAAGCTGGCAATTGGGAGACCATATCTCAATCCCTACTGCACCATTTTCTTGCTCTAGTCCCTGGAGGCCCTGAGGGCTCAGTGACTCAGGCAGTCAATGAACATCAATTACCTCTTCAATGTGAAACAGTCTTCTAGATTCTAGAGATATAGCAATGGACAAGAAAGATCACATCCTTAACCTCATGGAGCGCACATTCTGTGGAAGACAGAGAGTTAACAAAAAAATATACAATTTCACCTGATGATGCACACCAGGAAGAAAATAAAGTTGGATGAGGTGTTATCAAAAGGAAGAGAATAGAACTCCGTTGCCATCTCTGAGAAGGCTGAACTCTCAGCAATTTTTAGTTTTTAAGTTAATTGCATTTAATAGAATATCCCAGCATCTATTTGAGCAGTGATTTCTCTCAAACTTTTGAATGATTTGATACAGACATTATACAACTGGTGGAAATATTAATAACATAATGAATTCAGAGATGAGTAAATCCTTCTCATCTGTAACTCCTATACACTAAACCTATGCAAGTTTATTTTTCTCATTGGACAAGAAATCAGAGGGTATGTTATGTAGGACTGGTAGGGTGGTTTCATGATGTCATCAATGTCATGGGTACTTTTGATGCTTCTACTGATCATTCTTAGAATAAACTAAACTGAACCAGAAGTGCAAAATGCTAACATTATAATGAAAGACTACAGCATAATCCATTATTAGATCTAGCCTTACTGTTGTTTCATTGTGTTTGGCGCATATGAGATCAAATAGTGTATTTTTCATATTTGCCACAAGTAAATTAAAAATAAAACACCAAATGAAAAAATGATAGTTACATACTTTTCCACCGAAGAACACATTTATAAAATTTTAAATTTATTAACAGAGATGACTGGACAAGTGTTGTTCTAAATTGATAACGGTCACTTATGAGTCATATTTGACACCACCATGTTTAAGTTCATGTACTCCTTTTATCTATTAATTATAATTTAAATTTACTTGAGGTGCATTTTAAAGCAAAATAAAATATTTTCAGAGTTCTGAAGAAACTCAGAGAAATAAGAAAGTTTTTAAAAAATACTGGACTAAATGACCTCCACCTCACATACTGATTCAGAAATGCTTAAATTTTTGTATTTTGTAGGAACCTTATTTTTTGTTAAAGACATTAAGAAAAGTATTAATATTAGTCTTAATTCATAATTTCAGTGCTCATCAAGGAGCAGTGATTTCTCAAACTTTTGAATGATTTGATACAGACATTATACAACTGATGGAAATATTAATAACATAATAAATTCAGAGATGGGTAAATCCTTCTCATCTGTAACTCCTAAGAAACACAAAATGTACTATTAATTCTTGAGCTATCAGTACACACTATAATCTCCCAGGCAGCTGGAGTACACAAAATTCATCTACGAGGGATTACATGCATCATCAGTTAGATTTACAACCTGCTTATGCTGTGAGATATTTTAATTATGTTTATAAAAGCACTCTGAAATATGTTATAGAAAATATGTTTTTATTTTGTCAGCTTATGGATATTTAATGATCTCATCTAAGATTTAAGCAGTATCAGACCACAGCTGAGTCTTTTACCACCCACTTTCCAAAACAAAAAGACCATTACATATTGACCAAATGATTTAATTTACAAGAGATAACTCTAATAGTAGCAAAGGATTTATTTTTAAAAATAATCACTAGATAATTTTACATCAGATTTAAATTTGTAATCATTATAATTATTAGTATAATACTGTGTGCTGTAAAATGTGAGGGGGAATACTTAAATAAGTAGACTACAAGTGTATTATCAGTGGACTGGTAATGGATTCACAGAAATTAGTTTATATTGGTCTCTAATTCAATAAAAAATCATTTACAAATAAATGAATAAATATCTAACTATTTTAGAAATTAATATTTTCAGGACAAAATAAAACCCAATCAAAGTGACCTAAATGGGGGCTTATTTCTGTTTTAAATAAGCAAGACCTCAGATCTCAATGACTTTCTTCATTATTGTTTCAAACAGCTGCTCCTATTTCAACCATTATATCTCCATTGAAAGAATTGGAAGGGAAACTGGTGGTACTCACAAGCCTAGACCAGCTAAATGACCGCTCCTTGCTTCAAGGAAAGCTGGGAAAGGAATATTTGGATTTTATATTCTCTGTAGTATCAGGAAAGGGAGAACAAGGTTGAGTTTGAATGCTGGTTAAGCCAAACCTATGGTGTCTGCCAAAGCAACTATAAAAATTATATGGGCAAATATAACAACGAGGAAAGAAAAGAAGCAAGTAAAAAAAAATCATGCAATAACAGGGAGAAAATACCAATAGCCTAATGTTAACTTTCTATCTATCTAATATTACTATTGCTAGTTAAAAACAAAAACAATAAATCCTATGCATAGGAGAAAAAAGAAGATATGTGTTAAAATGTTAAAAGAATCATGTTATGATAATAATTTGGGTGTAATTTTATCCTTAATATACACTGTTTCTTCACATTTCTGATAGTGAAATGAATTATTTTAGATTTTAAAAAATTGGATTAAGGTTTCAACATATGCATTTGAGGTGGAAATAGTTCAATTCATAGCAAAGAATGATAACCTATCAATGCAGAGACATGCCTATTTAGCTATACTAAGGAATTTCCAAGCCTTTTTAATTTCATATACGCCATTAATTTTTCAGTTTCTGGAATCACTGTAGGAACTTGAAAGTAAAAGTCAAAAAGTTCACTCCATAGCTTTTGAAATGAATGCCAGATTCAGGAGGCAAAGCCCACATAAATTCAACCAAAGCTAACTAATTTATATCAATGAAACTTGTGGGAGTAAAGTCCTAAAATAGGCTTCTTCAAACAAGAAATGGCATATTATCCCTCACTTCTAATTAAAGATGAGGAAACTATAATTAACTTTCTCTTTATTTAATAGACTGCCTGTGTGGTATTGTTTTAGTGAACAAATATATTAATAAATCCTTTCATAGTTTACAGATAGTGTCAGCCACTTAACTCTATTTTTCCTATAATTCATCGAGTTCCTTAAGCATGGAATAGAGGTTTCAAAATTCTAATTCTTATGATAAAGATTTGGATAGTCTTTAAAACAATGTAGAACTCTGCAAATCAGCAAGGAAGTGATGGGAATCCTAAACAGCATAAAGACTTTGAAAAGAACAAAGAAAATTGTTATTTAGATGCCAGCTCCCTGTCTGGGAGGGTACCCCAACACAGCCAAGTAAAGGTAACAGGAAAGTGTTAGGAGCCCATCAGAGCAGCAGACCAACAGACCTAATTGCAGGAGAGTGCTACAGTTTTAATAGGCTTTAAATCTAGTTTGGGGAGCTAATTGGTTTAAGAAGAACTGCTCTGCTCCAAAGAAGGAACTTATTTTGACTGACCTCAAGCCCTCAGAAATAAGTTACTACAACAGCCACTGCTAGATACCATCATGCCTTAAAGGTAGAAGTCTTCAGCTGGTGCCTACTTCAGTGGAGAGAAAAGAGGACCCTTCAGCACCCTGTAGCTTTAGCAGTGGCTACTAGAGCCACAAGCACTGAGTTCCACCTGCACATGCCTGCTGAGAATTAAGAAAGGTCTCTGCCAAAGCTCACATCCTTTGGTGTATAGCTGGCTTCACCTATACCTGTCCATTGGGAGATGGGAAAGGAACTTGGTACTCTGCACAGCTTCAGAAGTGTGACTACCAATCCCTGGCACCATCTGCATTCATCCAGCAGGATGTGGAGAAGGTTTCATTCCTAAACCATAGCCTCAGGATGCTGCTGGTTCAAAGAGCCTTGGCATCACCCAAGTTTGTCCCTTGGGATCAAAAGAAGGTCCTGTCTATATCCTACGACTGTTGTACCATAGATTTCAATGCTACCAGCCTCATCACCACCAGAGCTTGCTCCATTGTAACCTCTCCATCCATGTTTCACAGACCCAGGATTATAGATGCCAAAACCATGAGCCCCAGGACCACCTGTGCTTAACCTACAGGCATTCTGAGGGGTCTCCTCCACAGACCATGGACTTCACACCACAGTTGCTGAGCCAAAAAGCCCTGGGACCACTTGTGATTGTATCTTGAGACCTTGAGAAGGTATTATCTGGGTCTCCCAGATCAGGTCCATTCATGGTGGCCAGGAAGCAGAAAAAGCAAAGGGAAGGGGTCACAAGGAAGATGGACACTTTCAGTGTACATCCCCAGTGACTCACCCCATCTGGCCATGTCCCACCTGTCTACAGTTACCACCCAGGTAGTTCATTTAAACTACAATGGGCTGATTAGGTTATAGTTCTCAGCCTCCAATAATTTGAACTCCAAACAATCCTTCATTAACACAGGAGATTTTGGGGGATATTTCATATTCAGCCCATAGCATTCCACCCCTGACCTCCAAATGCTTATTTCTATCTCACAATGCAAAGTGCATTGAGATCATCTTCAAGAATCTCCACAGTCAACAGTTCCAACACTGCACAAAAGTCCAAGTCCAAAATCCTGTCTAAGACTCAAGGCAAACTCTTGGCTATGAGATCTCCAATATATAGTGGATATATACCCAATATATAGTGGCACAGAGCAAACACTACCATTCCAAAAGAGGGGAATAGGGAGAGACAAAGAAAGGATGGAACCAAAACAAAACCAAAACCCAGTCAGACAAACAGGTCCTGTAACTCAGTGTATGGCATCTATGACACATGGTGGCAAGATGTACTCTCCATGGAGTTTGGCAAGTCCCAGACCTTTGACCTTGCTGGTTACAGCACTCACAGCCTCTCTCAGCCTGACTCTCCATAACCAGCAATTTTCTACAGTAGACATTCCACAAAACTAGCATATCTTAATTCCTGGGGTCTCCATTCTAGTTTCAGCATCCTTCCCACAGCATCATGCATTGCCCTCTCACAGACAGCCTGCAGAGATTCTAACCCTGCTATACTTTGCCTGGCCTCCATGACCTTCCTTTTAAATCTTGGTGGAAGCCTCCATAATCCTCTAACTTCAGCATTCTGCATCCCTGCAGAACCTGCAGCATGTTGGATAATGGTAAGGCCTGCTGTCAGCTCATGCAGAAGCTGAGCCTACTTGGATCATGGTTGCAGCAGCCTCTGAGTACCTAGGTGGCTGAGTATGCTGAAACAACTTCCTAAGCACTGTCTGAGCAGGATGCCCTCAAAGTGCTCTCAGTGGAATTTTTATTTTTACAACTTTGAGCCTGCCATGCTGGTCTTGCCAAGTAATGAGGTGACCTTAAAGCATCTTTCTTACTATCTCTGTACAAAGCACTTATCATCTCTTTAGTGACTATAATCCATTCAACAATCATACCTTCATTGTCCCAAGTTTACAAGCATTTTTCTGACCAAATGCAAGTTTTTAAAATATCTTTATTCTCTTCTTCTGTTCCTGATTATCACAGTAAACCTAGCTAAAGGCTGATAGCAATATCCATGCCACCACATGAATGCTGTGCTGCCTTGAAATTTCCTCTGACAGATTAATTAGTTTATCACCTTTATATTCCTATGTCCTCAGAAATTGTAGACAAGTTCTTTATCTGTATATAACACAAATGACATCCATTCCAACCCCTGATCAAGTCCCTCTTCCACTCTGAAACCCCGTGATCACAGTCTTTACTTTCCTCATCCTTACTGGTATCCTGGTCTCTGAGCTCTCACTTACATTGTACTTTAACATCAGTTTACAGTTTCTAGTGGAGTCCATCTTGGAGGTATGTGTGTGGGCTTGTGGGGACAGTCTCTACGTGGAGTATAGTCAAAATGTGCTTTCTGAGGTGGGCTATCTTGATTGTTATTCCCTGTCACCCAGCACCTCTGGCATGTGGTGTCAAAGGTCTTGCCCAGGAAGACTTGGGTGAGATGCATGTGGAGATTACCTCCCCCCAAGCAGATCTGAGGGGAAAGGGTGCCTGAATTTATGTCTCTATTCATGGGCTGATAACTCAGATGCCACCTGTGCCATACTCCACACTGCTTTCAAGCATATTAGACATTCTTTTTCTAGTCAGATTACAGAGCTCACCTATTCTGGATTCCTGGATCTCAGGCTTCAAACTTGACGGGCCCTTTGGGCCTTTCTTTTTCTTTGGTGCTGGGGATGGAACCCAGGGCCTCCAATATGCTAAGCATTGCACTCTACTACTGAGTCCAGCCCTTTCATTTTACAAATAAGACTGAGACCTAAAGAGGTGAATGACATTACTAAGACCATGCAGGTGGTGAATTGTGGGACTTCCTGGCTTACACCAGTACTCCTTCCATCATTTCATGGTAAAGTTTCTTTTCCCCTCTGAGAAATTTTTTTGATGTCTTCCATCTTTTAAATCCCACAGAAATTGGTCTTATCTCATTTTCCCCCCTAGGCCAATGGGTACAGTTACCAGGATCACTTTCTTCCCCAGGATTTTCTGAAGACCTTTTCATGTTGGACAGTGTGATTCATCAGAGAAAGAGTCCCTCATCCTCTTCCTATCCATGAGCCACTCTTCCCAACTGCTCTCCCATCATCCACTGTCCTCATGTCTACCATACTCCTGAATCTGGATTTTGGGGAATCTCCAACCCAAAAAGGCTTTAGAAAGAAATGTCAAGCCTCAAAAAATTTGTTAAGAAGTAGTGGCTCTTGGAACAGAGGCATTTTCTCAATAAAAAGAAGCAGACCCTTAACAAGGTGCCTAAATTGCATTTAGAACCTCCAAAAGCGGGGGGATGTGAGAGTGCATGGCACTTGGAAGATCTCTCCCCTTTCAAAAAAGAGGACAGCTGTACCCAATAATGGGCCTGGGTTGTTCCTAGACAAGAAAGCTGCAGTGTCTTGGCTGACCCCTGTCCCTTCAAAGAAGGCTAATTCTGTTGCAGCTAAAGTAGATTTGTTGGAGGAGCTCTAGAGTGCCCTTCCAAAGATTAAGAGTCACCCAACTTGCTACCAGAAGGAGGGCCCCCAGAAGAAGAACCCTCCTCAGAACAATGCTACAAAGAATTCCACCAGGACTCACTCAGAGAATAAGTGCTCTGGAGCATCCCAGAAGTTGCCAGGGAAGATGGTGGCAATTGACTGTGAGATGGTGGGCACAGGACCCAAAGGGCATGTTAGTTCTTAGTTCCTTGGCTCAATGTAGCATTGTCAATTATGATGGAGGTGTGCTTTATGACAAGTACATCCTTGCTCCCTGCCACATGGTGGACTACCAGACCAAACAGAGCAGTCTGTGCAACAAACACATGGTGAATGCAATACCCTTCAGGATTGATCAGAGCCAGATTTGGAAAGATAATGGTGGGGCATGCCATGCACAAAGACTTCAAAGCCCTATAGTACTTTCACCCCAAGTACCTCACCTGAAACACCTCTCAAATACCCCCCTGACCAGAAGACCAACTGCCCAGAGAATGCTACCATAGCTTTGAAGCGCCTTGCCAAGCATCTGCTACACCAGGACATACAGATCAAGGAAAGCAGACATTTCTCTGTGGAAGATGCCCAGGCCACCATGGAGCTTCAACAAGTTGGTTGAAGTTGAGTGGGAGCAACATCTGGCCCAGAATAGCCTGAAAAACTAGCAACTCTGAGGAGACAGAGGAAACACCCAGGAGTAACAGGGCTGTGGACCAATGGCTGGGTCTACCAGCTTCACATCTGTGGAAACTAGACTTGTTGGGGAGACTCTACCCCAGATCTAATATCCATTGAAATCTCACCCAGCTCTTGTGTCCTGTGTCTGGTTAAGTGTCACATGGAAGGAGAAGGCCTTCATGTCAGAATCCAGCCCTAGATGCCTTATCTTAAATGGTGCTAAGTATGGATCCCAGATGCTTTGCGCTTGACAAACGTTTTGATTTCCAGGACAGGGCATACTGGGAAATGTAGTTTCCCACACTACCTTACCACTAGGGTGGTCACAGGTCTCTTGTTTTTTGGAGACAGATGTATGGGGTTGTTGCCCAGGTTGGCCTCAATCTTGTTGGCCAAGTAGTCCTCCTGCTTCAGCTTCCTGAGTAGCCGGGACTTAGCATTTTTTATTCTCAAGTAATTAACAGCATCCTTTCACTTTCAAAAGTGTCTTGATTGGATACTGAATTGTATGGTCACGTTACTTATCCCAGAGTCTGCTTTTGGCTCAGAGCCTGCATCCAGCCTGCCAGAATACCACCTGACAACTTCCAGAAGACCCACTGTTAGAGAGGTTTCGTTCTTAAGATTATAAGGCAGTGAGTTAAGAGTATAGCTTAGAAATCAACTTTGCTGTTTTAGAAAAGCAGTCTCTCCTTAGAATAATAGAGGCTTTATTTAATTTATGTTCTACTTGGAAAGTTAAAAATGAATTTACATGGTTTTAATATGCTTATTTTAGTTTTTTACCTTGCTAAACCAAATTTCTAAAACTCAAATGATTCCTTTAATAAATTTTTATAATGGAAAAAAAAAGATCAGTTTACAATCTTCTAAGCCTTCTCCAGCCTGCACCTCCAAATATTTCCAAACTCCTTCCATAAACCAGTTTCAAAGGATTTTGAACCACATAGTCATGTTAATCTCAGCAAAAACCTCACTTCTTGATACCAGTTCCTATGTTAGTCAGACTTTTGTTGCTGTGAATAAAATACCTTTCAAAGAAAACTTAGAGCAGGGAAAGTTTATTTTGGCTCAGAAGTTAAGTCCATAGTAAACCAACTCCATTGTTCTGGGCCTAAGGTCAGGCAGAATATTATGGTAGAAAGGTGTGGTGGAGCCCTGCTCCATTCGTAAGAGTCAGGAAGCAGAGAGAGCAAGAAGGGCCACAAGAAGATGAATCTTTCCAGGACACACCCCTAGTGACTCACTTCCTTCAACCACACCCCACCTGTCTACGTTACCACTCAGTTATCCATTCAAACTAGGATGAATTGATTAGGTTACAGTTCCCAAAATCCAATTATTTCACCTTCAAACATTTCTGCATTAACACACAAGCTTTTGAAGGAAACATTGTATCCAATCTAAACAGTCCCCAATGCAGCAGGGTGGGCTTTTAGGCAGTGATTGTATCATGAGGGCCCTGATGTTCAGTGGATTGAAGTATCTGATAGAGTGGACCACTGGTAGTTGAATGAATTACCACAGGATGGGTCCTAGTAAAAGCAGATCACTGGAGGTGTCCTCTGGAAGGGTTTATCTTCTCCCCAGCTCCTTCCTCTTCTTTCTGTCTGCTTCCTAGCTGCCATGACATGAGCAGATTTTCTCTACCATGCCCTTTCACTATGATATTCTGCTTCAATTCAGGGCCAGATCAGTGGAGTTGCTAACCATGGACTGAGACATCTGAATCCACAAACCAAAATAAATCTTCATGCATCTCAATTGTTCTTGTCAGGTAAGTTGGCCTCAGCAATGAAAAGCAAAGTAATATACAACTTCATTATAGATCTTATTGACATCAAATAAATGGAAGAATATATAATGAACAAACATATATCAGTAGATTTAAAAAATGAAAAGGAATTGACAAAGAAAATCTATAAAAGCTTATCAAAGAACAAAATAAAATTTGAATAATTTATAGTCTATAGAATGTATAATTAAATATCTTACTACAAAGAAATTCAAGGAGGTCCAGATGGTTTTGAGATCCAAGTAAACATTTAAGAAATAAATTACATTAATTTTAAACATCTCCTCAAGAAGTTTGTTTTAAAAGAGTGAATACTCTACAAATACTTTTCTTTCTCCCAGCACAGTCTTGATATGAAGTCCTGACACACATAATAATGAAAAAGTGTGTATGCACACACATATACACACACACTTTTAAAAAACATAGAGTAACTTGATGAGCTGGCAAAATAAACTGTTTCTTAAGAAACAAAGAACTAAAGGTAAATGAAAGACTGAGGAATTAGACTAAAACTGTGAAACTAATAGAGGAAAAATATAGTCAACACTGTAACATGTTGGTGCAGGTATCAGATTCCTCAATAAGACCCATAAAGTTCAAAAAAAAAAAAAAAAAGAATCAATAAGTTGAATGGTATTAAATTAAAAATCTTCTATAGCTCAAAGGAAATCATTAAGAGCATGGGGGGAAAAGCCTACAGAATGGGAGAAAATCTTTACCAGCTACTATTCCAACAGAAGATTAACATCCAGAATAATACAGAACTCAAAAAAACCTTAATACCAAAAAACCAAAACCCAATCAATAATAAGCAAATTAAGTAGATATTTCTGAAAGGAAGAAATAAAAATGGCCAACAAATATGTGAAAAAATGTTCCAGAGCATTAGCAGTCTGGGATATGCAAATCAAAACTACACTGAAATTTCATCTCACCCTGGTAATGATGGCAACCATCAAGAATATAAATAATAATAAATGCTGGTGAAGATATGGAGAGAAAGGAACAATTACACATTGTTGGTGGGACTGCAGATTAGTACAACCACTATGCGAATCAGTATGAAGCTTCCTCAAAATACTAGGAATGGGCAGAGGTGGTAGCTCATGCCTGTAATCTTAGCGGCTCAGGAAGCTGAGGCAGGAGGATTGCAAGTTCAAAGCCAGCCTCAGCAACTTAGTGAGGCCCTAAGCAATTTAGCAAGACCCTACCTCAAAATAAAACAAAAAAGAGGGCTGGAGATGCCCCTCAGTGATTACGTGTACCTCGGTTCAATCTCTGGTACCAAAAAAAAAAAAAAAAAGGAATGTAGGAATGTAACCACCATATGATGTAGATATTCGATTCCTCAGAATTTATCCAAAAGAACTGAAATCAGAAATCAGCATAATATAGTGATACATTCATACCAATATTTATAGCAGCACAATTCACAATAGTCAAGTTATGGAACCAGCCTTGGTGTCTGTCAACAGATGAATGGATAAAGAAAATGTGGTGTATATAGAAAATGGAGTTCTACTCAGTCATACAGAGGCAAATGGATGCAACTAGAGACTATTATGCCTAGTGAAAAGCAAGAGTCAGAAATGTTTCCCTTTCACATGTGGAAAATAGAAAAAAAAGAATGAAAAAGGAGATCTCATGAAAATAGAAAGGAAATCAGTAGAGTAGAGGCAGCGCATCAAGGGGAAGAAGAGAATGGGAGGGAACGAAAAAGAACTGGTGGATAAAATTGACCAAATTATTCTATAATTCACCAATGAAATGTGTGTGTTTATTTATTTAGATGTATAGATGGAAGACCAGTAAGTACACAAAGGGGAACTGAGGGAGGCAGAAGCAGAAGGAAAGGGAAATACTAGGGAATGAAATGGAACAAATCATGTTCATGTGCATATATGATTATGTTACAATGAACCCCACTGTTATCTATAACACATATAATGCACAAATATATACATTAAAAAAGAAAGTAGTGACACTACAGAGAAAATATTGGTAAACTGAAAAACTGATACATTAAACTATATAAAATAAGTACTTCTCTTCATCAAAAATGAAAATTGTGGCTCAGTGGCAGAACACTTGCCTTGCACATGTGAGGTACTGGGTTCGATTCTCAGCACCACATAAAAGTAAAATAAAAAACCAAATAAATATATTGAGTCCATCTATAACTACAAAATATTTTTTAAAAAATAAATAAATAAAAATACCTTTAGCAAATTGGAAAGGTGAGCAACAGAGCCAGGGAAGCAATTTGGAGGACACAACTGAGAAATGGTTCATAGCCAGAATAATTAAATGCTCCCAAATAATATGAAAAAATACAGACAATCCAATATTCAAAGAGGAAAGCACTTGAACAAGCAATTGCAAAGGTGATCAATACACTTCACAGGCATTATATTATACATCCCCAGAAGGACTAAGGACAGAGACTATTAACCATGCCTGTGATGTGCAAAATGATAAAACAGGGAATCTCTCCTATACAACTTGTGAGTATGCACATTGATATAGCTGCTTTTAAGGACTGTGTGTCAATCAGTTTATCCTGGAATTGTACATAATAATATGTGGCAACCCAGTAATTCTACACATTAATATATATTTTTAAAAAATGTTAAAATGCATGTGTGTACCAAGACATATACACAAAAGTGTTCATTGGAGAATTATTCTTAGTAGTCAAGCACTGTAAGGAACCTAAACGTGAGTCAACAGTGCAATGGAATGCTTATTATTGAACATTTGGAAGAAAAAAATTATTGTTACATGAAACAATTTAAATAATCTCAAAATCTTGGGTAAAATATCCTAGTTACAGAAGAATTGCAATTTTATGATTCAATTTATTTCAAGTCATAAACAAGTAAATTCTATTTTGAGGTTTAACAATAGCTATTTCTTTTAGAGAGAGTAAGGGTTAGTGATGGTTGGGAGACACAAGAGGCCCTATAGGTGTTAAAATGTTTGATTTAATGACCAGCTCTTGTTTATAAGTGAGTTCACTTTGTGGTATTCACTGAAGTATTTGGTCAGGAGTTTTTTCCCTTTTATTTATGCCTGCTATGCTCCAAACAAAGTTAAAAAAAATAAAATGAGTTTTGCTATAGACTCGAAAAACATGTAAAAATATATACAAATAGATTATTTTCCTATATGGAAGTATCTAACTATATAAAGTAACCCATGGCATGTATTCTTTTCTTAAGATTTCTATAATACAGAAAAGATTTTATTTTCAATCACATTTTATTTGGATATTGAGAAAAATATAAATGTTCTTTAAAAGAGGAGAAGAATTTAAAGAATTATCTTCAGCTTTTCCTTCTATAAAATTTCCCCTTTGTGGGGTTTGGGCCCTTGGAATGGAAACACTAACCATCACAGGATTGCACACGGTCAGCACTAAATAAATAGCCATGAATTGCTTATGGTCTAAAGCGATCTATAAAGAGTCTGGACAGGACTGGCCTTATTCAGGGATTGGGGGAAAAGTTGGGGGCATAACCTCTGCCCAATTAGACCTGAGGGTAGAGGAAGAATTACTGGTGACTAAGAAACAAATAAGGGGACTGTAGGGAGAACAGCATGTTCAAGAGAGAGTCTCAAAGAGGCTTCACACAAAGTGAAGCTGAGAGCAATGGGCCAAGTCCAAGCCTCACAGTGGGGGACAGAGGCAGTCACCACATGGCTAGCTGGGGCAGGTCACTGATAAAATTGTACAGAGAGTGAAATCGCAAATAGTGCTCATTAAGGTTCACTTATTTTAAGCTGTCTAATAAGTGTATTTATTTAATCCTAAAATACTGTACGTTTGTTTAACTCTGTTATTTTTTCAGAAAAAGGAACTCAAGTTTAGAAAGGTGACTTGAATTATTTGAAAATTATATAACCTACCTTCAGCTTTTTTTAAAGGAACTAGTGCATGCTGGCAATGTGTGTGGCTAAGGTGTTGCTGAGATGGAAAGAGTTGCCAAAAAGGGTGAAATCAGGATAAAGAGTCCCAAACAAGCAATACTTAGAGAGAGGATTCTCTTTCTTTTCAAGTTCATGTTTGAAGCTATTAAACTGGAGCAAGTAGAATCAACCAACTATACTAGTTGGCTAATTTTACCCGCCTTGGGTCTCAACCATAGATAAAACATATCACACTGGTTTTTATTGTTTGTCTGTTTTTTAAATCAAATCCCCAGGTTGAAGAATCTGCTATGTTTGGCCAGAGAAAATGTGCCACACTCCCAAACCACCAGGGTATACTAGACCAGAGGTGTCCTCACTGAACCTCTGTGGCCCCTGAGTTGAGTAGGGAAATGGAAATTACTGGAAGGCACAGTTTTCTAATTCAGTCTCTGTGTAAAGTTCAAACCATCATTCTTTGATAAACAGAGATAAGATTTTCAAAGAGTGGTGAAAACTCTTTGAAATGAGAAATTCTAAAGCCAGGTCCCTGTCCCATCCTTATAGGTAAATGATAGGTAGGAGGCAAGAGGCCTAAGATCCAGAACTCTGGAATATTCAGGGGTAGCCTGGTATTACAGATAGAGTTAGCTAGATTCAAGTGTCAACTCAAGCCATTTATAAATATGTGATCTTGAACAAGCCATTTAATATCTCTAAAGGGAGGGTAAAATTTCAAACCTAATACAATTACCATAGGAATCAATTGAGGTAATATATGTGGAATTTTCTGGCATGTTTCTATACATATAATATGCCCTCAACACTTACATTTCCTCCTTTTCCATTCATGCAGTGAAGTACCCTATGAGGAAATAATGGATGTCAGTCTGCCAGAGGAGACCCTTCTAAGTGCCTTTCAATCTGAGCAGCTTGTGATGAGTTGTGGCAAAGTAGGTGGATATAAATTGGTTTAGCTAACAAGACAGCATGCATCTTTTGGTAACTGTTGTTAAAAATGATAACCCACATCCCTTCTTACCATGCTTTTGTGATAGTGGATATGAAATGGTTTAGGGGAATTTGTTAAGCTGTGGAAATGGGAGTTAGGGAAGATGATGGAAATGCTCCATAGCGTATATCAGACTTAGCAGGGCATTCTAAAATGTTGCTATGTGGAGTGTTTGTTTTCAGCTCCAGGCTCAATCAAGAAACTACAGGTTCAGCAAAATGGAGTTATTGTTTCAGCAGACAAACAAAAAAACAAACCAAAAGCTTGTCATTTATTATGTATTTGTTCCTATTCCCTCACTCTGAACACATAGCAGGACAGACCAGAAAATACCAGACCCCTAAGATCAGAAAGCTGGGACATTCTAGCATACAAACTCAAAGAGGAAAGCCTCATTTGTCAATATATTATAAAGAAACTTTGCAGAGCAGATAAGTAGAAACCAAAGTCTCATAAACATTCAATTGGCAATGATTTGTTACTTAAAACCTGAGCTTTAAGCAGTTCAAATATGGATTGAAGGTATACTCATAGAAAGCGAGTGGGCTTTGGACATCCCCGAGTGTTAATATTATATCCACCACTTTGCACTATAAATGATGAGGACATTGTTTAACATCTCTGAGCTTTAATTTGCTTAACTGTAAACTGTAAGCAAGAGATGAAAATCTTTACATTCAAGTTTTTCTATGAAGTACATTAGTTTGATTTTATAAAGTGTTAAGCACAGTGCCCAACAGAAAACTTAAATGAATCAATTGTGATGGCAACAGCTATAGCAGCAAAGTAAAAGGAAACAGGGTTTGAGTTAGAGGGGTCATTCTCCAGGTAGTCAGGAGCCAAGTTCCCAAGGAGTAAGTCCAAGCCAAAACCTGATCATGGAATGAAAATTTGGATATGGGGACATCCCACTAGTGAGTAAACCCAATGGGCAGACTTGATAGCAAAGCAGTAATGTGGTCTAGATCCCAGGCCACTCAGAATGCGAAGGAATGAAAAGAATGGAATGGAAAGGAAGGGAAGGAAAGGGAAGGGAAGGGAAGGGAAGGGAAGGGAAGGGAAGGGAAGGGAAGGGAAGGGAAGGGAAGGGAAAGGAAAGGAAGGGAAGCAAGTCAAGAGTGAAGTAAAATAGATTGTGGAGAATTATTAAGAAAAGTGCCTTATGTAGGGCCAGTCAGCCTGAATCACAACCGTGACACTAGCTGATCATATGGCACTGACAAATCCTGTCATCTCTTTGCACCTCAGTTTCCCATTTGAAAAATGACAGGACTGTGTAGTTGACTGGACTATCCACTCCAGCATTAAGCACTTTTGTGACTCTCTTTTATTAACTGCCATAATAACTATGATGGTCTCGATGGTCCAGTAGACACCCTGATTCAGCCGAGCACTGGACCAGATTCTTTTAACAAAACAACTAAGAAAAACAACAAATAGTAGAGAAAAAATGGAAGACACTTACCCTCATACTTTACCCAGGAATGTTTGCCCAGAATTGTGAGGGAAGAAAAAGATGAGTGTCCTGAAATATCTTAAATACTGATTCCAAATACTAGAATTCTTTGAGGAAATCTGGGTATTTCAAAGTCAAAATAAAACCTATCTTAAGAGAAAAAATAACTCACTGTTTAGGTTTATTTACTTCTTAAAAGTAAAATGGAACCTGGGAATTTTTCTTCTGAGATTTCTGCAACAGCCAAAAACAAATAGAACTTTTTTGACAACAGTTCTGCCTGATATGATGACTAAAAAGAATCTTGTCATAAAAATCTAATCTTGGAAAAAATGCTTACCCTGCCAGCATTAAATAGCAATAATGGAACCAACATCTATCATTTCTGTCATTTAGGTATTTAATTGCTTTAGCAACATTTCTATGAAAGGACATGTGATAGACCTGAATTGGCACTGGTTCTCTCCTTCTAGGTTAAGGAAATTAAAGTAACTCTTGAACATGATACTAAAAGACAGTTATTACTAAGATTTGCACTTGTGACCACCCCAAACCTAAGAAACATGCTCTCCTCGTCAGCCCTTGCAGAATTATGACTGATACCATGAGGAAATCTTTCAAGCAAACAGCAATGTTTTTTGTTATAAGTGAAAACAAATTCTGCATTTTTGAGGTCCTCAACCTACAACCTGAAATCTAGAGGTAAATACTACTTATATATATTTTAAAGAGGGTAATTTTCCACAATGCTGTATATTCTGAATGTCCTCAAATCTTAAAGTCCTAACAATACATCCTATAACCCTTGTTTCTGGTCTTTCTTTTCCTTCAAAATTGATCTATGCTGACTTTTCTGTCAAGACTTGCAGAGACTGCTGCCTCCTGAGCAGAAAGATAATTTACATGCTAAGATGATCATGAAGGTTAAAGCTGTAATGTGTAGTTCTTCCTGATAATATCTGTATTTTAACAAAATCCTTTACAGTGTTATGTAACTCATGCAATGATATTCCACTTCTTAGAATGTCACTGAGAGATTTTTTGAGAACATGAACCCTCCAAAACACACACACAAACACACACATTAAATGTATTAGTCAGGAATGTATTAATAGAAAGGACAAAATTCAACTTTCAGATCTTACAATTTTCATGACAAGAGAGAATTGGCTAAAGAACTTCCTAATCAGGTACTTATAGTCTCCAATTGCTGGCTAAAATCAGTTGCCTGCCCCTGGATGATTAAACAGTGACCAGGAAAGAGGGTTGAGGTGGAGTTGTCAACCCTGATTCTTTCTCTGAAGTGCCCTCTTCATGTATTCCTCCTGCATGTCAATCCCGGCTTAAAGTGCGTAAAAGTGAGGTGTGTTTACTCAGAATGCCTTTAAAATGCTCATGAATTTGACTTCAAAATTTCCTCAAAACAGAAGTTATAATCCTGATGCAGAACAAAGTGCTTAACTTTAAGATATTTTAAATGACTACTTTGACAATATGGGATAGAGTATTATTTCACAGATTTAGACACAATTTTCAGCTCTAAAATTTCCCTAACCATGAAAACTTGGATAAGTAACAATCTCCTTAAGTGACATCATTACTTTGAAGCTCTGAATAAAGAACTTACACATTTCATAAGTTCAATTTCTCACCTTTCAACAGAGTACAAATAACAAAAGAAATTAGATTTAAATTTACACACATACACACACATCTCCAACTTCTTCAAGAAGCTTGGAGGCATTAATGCAGCCCTTCAATGATGAGCCAATTTTCTTGCTATGCTTCTGCCACAGCTGAAAACTTAACTCAAGCTGTAATGCCTTTGACAAGGCCAGCATTACTTCAGGCAATACTGAAAAAAAAATGCTTCTTTTCTATTCCTTTCCAACTTAGCCCCAAGTTCCTTCCTCCATCTTTTAAAATTTTTTAAATATTTTTTAGATATTGATGGACCTTTATTTTATTTATTTATTTATTTACATGCAGTGCTCAGAATCAAACCCAGTACTTCACACATGCTAGGCAAGCACTCTACCACTGAGGCACAACCCCAGTCCCCTTTTCTCCCTTGATATGTTTCTTTGTTGCTTTCCACATTCAGACTCTCACAGGGTTCTTTTATTCTTGGATGTGAAAACCAACTCAGTGCTCCTTGAACTCACTTTTGTATTCTCAATACAAAACTCACTTTTGTATTGTATTCTCAATACAAAACTCACTTTTGTATTGAGAATAAACTCTCAAATTCTTGTGATAATTTCAATGGGAAAAAAAAACAATAAAACATCTTTCTTTTAAAGAGAGAAAAAGAGGAATTCCTGTTAGAAATCCACTCATTTCCAGAGCAGTGTAGGTAATCCAGATAGTAGATCAGGTCCTATGGTCACCCCCAGCTGACCTCACAGGAAGCTTCTAGAAGCTGAGCCTTTCATTCTGTCACCAAAATGTTGACCCAAGGTTATGTTCTAACATACATACTGCACACAGTCCTCTCTGACAACTACACACAGAGTTCAGACACTATTGGGCTATTTCTTCAACCCTAAAGGAAAATATCTGCATAGCTGCTGCAATACAAATTAACTTCTTTGAAATTGGAGCAGTTGGTCATTATAGTTTACTCTGTGTGAATATTGATTTACTGTCTAGTTTTATAAATCTTTGTAATACCATTTTTCCATCCAACTTTCTATTTCTCAGGTTTGAGTAAAATTAGTGTTCATCAAGAGCTCTCATTTTGCCACTTGCAAACTCTCTCTGTAGCAGCAAGAGCACTGGAAAATATCTCTCAGAAGGCCTGTATTTTAATTCCAGCTTCGTCTCTTTCTAGCCATTAAATAGGGAAGAATCATCATCCCATATTTATAAAATGGGCACAATACTTGCCTTGCTCATTTCAGTTTCATAGAGTTAATACATGCTTTAAACAAAAACCAGTCATCCTGGATAAACTGTATTGACTGAAAACAAAAATGAAAAATTACACATATATATGCAACATGAGAAATCTATTTAAATGTTTTTATTATATGTTATTGTTTACTTTAGGTTCCATGATTTGTACCTATTTTTCTTTTTACTTTAAAAATAGAGTCAGCATTTACTTTTGGAAACCTTAATTATAACTAAAATGTCTATAAGAACAAAGTTCATTTCATACTGATGGAGTCTATATATAACCATTAACATAAATGCTATTTCTATTTTTTTTTTTTTTTTTGGTACTGGAGAGGGGCACTCAACCACTAAGCCACATCCCCATCCCTACTTTGTGTTTTATGTAGAGACAGGGTCTCACTGAGTTGCTTAGCACCTCGCCATTGCTGAGGCTGTCTTTGAACTTGCAATTCTCCTGTCTCAGCCTCCCTAAGTGCTGGGATTAGAGGTTTACGCCACCACACCCAGTTTAAATTCTATTTCTACACACACATTTGATATAAAAATTTAAGAAGAATATTGAATACATTTTAAAACCTTATAAGATTACTTTCTTTACTAAAAAGGAAGATTTTACTTTTCAGATATGCTCTTTCTATCAAGAAATCAAAGTTTATAGGTGTATCTTCTTAATAATGAGAATTTGGAGTTGACTCATTTTTAGGGAACTCATGCCCAGATTCAACTAAATTGTTCAAGCAAAAAATGTTTAACAGCTGAAATCAAAGAGCACATAATGCAATACAGTAAACTTCTTAAAGTTTGCCATTTTGGATATCATAAGGCTTACATGTGTACATTCATTGCTTCAGATGCTCATTTTCAGCTGGTTCCATTAAAAAATATAAATTCTTCAGTAATGCAATAGGACACTAATATTAAACGTTGTTTTCTCCTTGAGTGATTTGAAAACTAAGGTGAATTTAAAATCTCTTGATTTTTAAAGCAACTAGCTCTTTCATGTATTTCTTTAGAAAAAGTTTCTAAATGCTCATTACTTTTAAAATATTGTATAAAGTCACAGAGTAGGCCAAGATAAACACAGACAAGAACCACATGGCTGCAAACAGAAACTCTTCACTGTACATTAGGAGTAAGTAGCTGAAACCCCAGCCATAACCTATGGCCATACAGGAAATGGATAATTCCTATAACAAGTGCAAAGAAATCTGACAGAGCATCACCTCACACAATTAGAACTGTGGGAGCTGAAAGACCACAGGCCTGATTCTCTATTTCAAAATCTAGTACTTGTATTCTTCCTCTTTCAAGATAAAGTGCTTTCTGTAAGATAAAATGTAAGGTTTGCTCCGAACCAGATGAAACGCGCTCCACGTAGCCAAGGGATCTTTATTCATGGTGGGATGGTGGTGGTGGTGGTGGTGGGGTGTTGTGCAGATGGGTGCCCAGGAGAAGGGAAGGAGGAAAGAAGGGAAGGGGTGGGTGTGGGGCATGGATTTTATAGGGCCCGCTGCAAACGCGTGGTGGACTATGGATTGGTCACTTCAGACTGGCCCCATAGGGGAAAGGTAACCTGAGCGGCCAGGCTTTGTTCTCTCCTGGGCAGGAAACTCAGGCGAGAAAACGCCTGGGAACTGCCTGCCCTTTAGAGAAGAGAGGGGCTGAAATGGTATGAGGAGGGCTGTTTCTACCTTACACTTTCAAGTTAAAGGAAAGTATGTATGAGACTGTGCTGTCCGCTGTGGAGTTCTGCATAAATGTGAATTATTATTACCAAGTTTGTCAGGCTCTACAGATGGCACTGCTTCGGTTTAAATTTTGGTAGTGAGGAGGCAATGGTAGTGGGCATAGATGAAGTTGCCAAGTTGATTGTGTAATTCAGTGATTATTCATTTGCAAACTGTCATTGTGAACTCAGTTATGTTCAGTTCAGAGACTGAAACTGCAGCAAGCAGAAAACAAAATGAGATAAACAAGGTAAGACATAAACAAAACAACAGAGCAAGTTTCATGATCAATAAATGTAATATATTCAGAAAGAATATATATTCAGAAAGAAAATATATTCTGAAGAATATATTCAGAAAGAAAAATCACAATTCACACTGAAAAGGAAATAAGTATGACATGAAGAACATAGATCAATCTAAAACAGGTTAATATTGAACAAAACAAAACATAAATCACAAAAGAGAACATACCATATGGTTTCATTTGTGTGAAGCTCAAGAACAGTAAAAAAAATTAACTATGGAGACTGAAAATAGCATAGTTCCAAGAGGGCTGAGCTGACAATTGGAAGGAGGCTGGAGAAATTCTGTCTCTATTAGGTACTGTTTACATAGTTGTATTCTTGTGCCAATCTCATCCAATTCTACATTAAAGATCAGTACCTTTTTCTATACGTACCGTTTACCTCAATATATTCGTAGAAAGTAAAAAAGATGAGCTTTCCCATTTTTTTCTCTCCATCACTTTTCCTAGTCCCTGAGGAAGTAAAGTTCTTCTTTAATTTCTATGAATATTGACCTAGATTTTAGGCCAGATTAGTGCCACATAGCCCTTTGAGACTCACAGCAGCAACTTCCCTGAATTAGGCTCTGCCTTCCCTGAGCCCATGATCCAAGAGCTTCTGCTCACTCTAGAAACAACAAGGAATTGAAGAGACTGATGGGACAGGGGAGGTAAGAGGAAGAGGGTAAGATGAAGGAGAATAGGAGGCTTTTCTAGTTGTACTAAAAATTACCTGTGGAGTGCTGGTAAGCTAAAAACAATCATGAATAATTCAGATCACAAAATTATGTCAAACGAGAAAAGGGAAGATTTGTATCTTGAACAGGAAAGATTATTTTGCCTAAATGGTCATTGAGAGCAAAGCCAAATAAAAGCACTTTAAAACACATGCCCTGTGCTCAGATATCTGATAGATATTCTAATTTAAATTGACACAGCACATGAATTAGTGTCATTTCCTTGTCCCTTTCTGTTCCAGGAAAGTAGCACTGACTCTCCAGCACCAGCCAAACAACCCCTCCACAGACTGCCTGCCATGCATCCATACATAAGGTGGCTGATATGACACCAGAGAGCTTGTGTCTGAGTAAAGAATGCCACAACAGAAAATCTGGAGAACACAGGAAGGTGCTGAATTGTGTGTTGCAGACCACAAGAACCACTGAAGAAATATAGCTACAGGGTTATCGTCTGATAAGAAACAAAGGAAACATTGCTTTCTTCCTTGATTGCTACTTCTCTGCTCAATCTTACACATCACTGCCAGATCCATAATCCCAAAATGCAGCCTCCATCACATTATTCTTTAGGTCAAAAGCTTGAGTCAGTCCCCAGTGACTTGCTTGGTAATCTTTATCCTAAAACAACACTGACCTCCTGGACACTTTGCCACTAACCTCCTCTCTTCACTAAAGCAACTTCAGGGTCTAGAAAGGGAATATAAAATTGCAGCAGCTTGCTGTAAAAATACAGGGAATATAAAGACCAAGCAGGATGAATATAAAAGCATTTGAATCACAATTGGGCAACAAAAATCTTATGTTCTTCAAACAAAACAAGCGTGTAGTCCAATCTACTTGGTGAGATACCACACGACATCACAGAGAAACAGAGTCCTCACCCTCATTGCTGTTTTTCTTTCCCCTCATTATTTCTTGCTTTTCTCTTGGCCTTGAATGCTTATCCTGACCTTCAAGGCCAATCTTGAATCTACTGCCTCTGAGAATCCTGCCAAATCCCCTCAAACAATGTATTCTGTCTTGCCAAGTTTCATAGTTATGGCAATTACATAATTTATTCCTTTTTAAATATTTGTGTACAAAAATTCACTATTAAATAGAATGTTCCTTAAAATTGGATATTTTTTGATTCTGTACATATGGTGTTAAACTTAGTAGGTGCTCAGTATATTTTTGCTATACTGAATTGAATTGCCCCAGG
The DNA here is from genome assembly GCA_004024805.1 of Geosciurus inauris. Taxonomy (NCBI): domain Eukaryota; kingdom Metazoa; phylum Chordata; class Mammalia; order Rodentia; family Sciuridae; genus Geosciurus; species Geosciurus inauris. The sequence goes on from PVHX01007737.1 coordinate 87,544, forward strand.
AGAAAATAAAGTATTACATGAGGTGTTTATAATAAAAGTGAAGAGGGAAAGACATGCACATGTGAGATTATTTTCTAAATTAGTTACATGGCAATTAAAAATGCCAAGACAATATATGTGGAATTATCTACTAAGTTATATCATAGTAAATGCTATCAGATTCAGATGAATATGAGACCATGGAGAATCAAGCTGGACAGAGAAGACTTTGGGTGCAAGGGCCCCTGAATCAGGAATTGAGTCTGCATGTGTAGGATGTTAAAGGAGCTATTTTAGGAAAGATCTGATATGTGATGTTGTCATTCACCTTCTCTCTCTAGGCGAAGATTCTCACATCTGTGTGATGGAAATATCTAACTGGATAATCCCTGAAACTCAATTTCAATAATGTAAGTAAAGACAGTACATGGTGTGTTTGAAGACAATATGTCATAGAGGTTGAGAGCACAGACAGAAGTCAGACAACCATAGTCTTGGAAATGTTTATAACTTATTTAAACCACAGTTCCTTTCATCTGTAAAATGAGAATAGAACTAGTGGTGCATGCCTCATTGGATTATCAGGAAGATTAAATGAGACAGTGCATTAAAGTACCTTAGATACCATTACTCTAACAGAGTAAATACTCCTTAAAATTTAGCTATTTTTTTATTATTGAAAAGTCTTAGACGATCAGACACCCCTTTAAGGATTTTTAGTGGTGACTATGTCAAAGTCATCTCATCTATACAACAGCCAGAAACTCATTCCAACACTCCCATTAAATCTATACAAGCAGACAAATGTGTGAAGGCAGTAAGGAATGAAAAGAGTAGAGGAAATGTCAGTAATAGAAGTCATCTACTACAGCAACATTGTTTCCACTCTTCCCCATGGAAAGGAGTATGCTCACTCCCCCAACCTATCCAAAGCCAAATGAGTGGGCCTCCAAGAAAAGCAGTGTGGACATAAAGGTAACTGATTCTCATCTCATGATCGGAAGTATATTTATATAAACTATTAGATTATTTGCCTTCCAAATCTCTTTGAGCTGAGGAAAAAAACAAAGAGTGGGGAAGATTATAAGGGACATAGTTGTGGTCAATTCACAAGTCCTCCACAATTTGCCCAAACAAGGTTGCTGCATGAGTTACTGTGGGTCAGAAAAACATCACTGAAGAGGAATCTAGTTGAGCCCTCCTGCAGACAACAAAGAAGAAGCAGGAAGCTATGGGGATACTATTTGGTAAGAGAGCAAAGCGATAGGTCCTGAATGCATCTTCTAAAAGAACCCGGGCCTCTACTGGACACCCCAGAGGGTCACAGCTCTCCCTCTAGAACTGGAAGCCTGGAACTCAGAAGGTATGGACAGTGAATTAGAGTAAACAGGAACATCCTCAGAAAGAAGACTACAATACTGACCACTAAAGAAAAAGA
>PVHX01007738.1:0-88789 GCA_004024805.1 Geosciurus inauris
CAAAATGAATCCATGTATCAACTTTAAATTCTGTACATCAATAGTTTGTTAAGTGAAATTAAGGTAATTTGGAATCAAGTAATATAGGATTACAAATAGGAAAATAATTTGAGAGATAATGTATGAATTATTCTCAGCATGCATATTATACATACATGATAGATTATGCATACATGATCTCTTTTCAGTGTTGACACCTTTTGTACTTACGTTCATTTTATTAAGAAAATATAAAGGGATGTGGAAAAGAATGTATATGAATAGCAAAGCTTTGTGCCTTCTCTTCAGTGAAGGTGGTCTTCAATTTGGAATGTATTTTACATGACACAGAATTGGAGTTGTGGGAGATTCTGTAGATATGAATAGTGTCAGTCAAATCATGGCCATGATGGCTTCTGAAAAGACCAGAAAATATTAAGCAAGTCAGCAGAATTTTTGTTCATTTCTAATTTTTTTAAACAATGACAAGTAAATTCTCTGAACATTTATAAAATAAAGTCTTCTAACCACATTAGTCATATATTGAAGTTGGCAAAATTTCACCAAATATATTAAGAATTTGTTTCTCTCTTTTGACCTCCACTAACCATTAAAACATCCATATATTTTCATAATTAAGAAATGATTTCACAATTTGTCCCTTAAGTAATGAATATTTACACTAATATTATCCTCAATGAAACTAAAATAAATCAATAATAACAAATTTTTATGATAAAAATACAAAGAAGGCTAAAATTGGTAGCAAAAATAATCAGTTTTTTATTTGTTCTGTTTTCAGTTAAGTCAATGTGACAACTCCATGCCTTTCCATTAGCTTCATGTTTTAGTGAGAATGATCAGTTCCCTGGTAAATCTTTTGGGAAACTTAAAACCAGAGAGAGGTAACCTTGCAAATTAACAATGGAATGAGTTCAAAATCCATGCTTTTGGAATAAACTCCCTTGAAAATGGAAGTGCAAACACAAGGCATAGAAACCTTGAAATTAAAGCTATGTGGTTTCATATCAAATATTTCTCTTTTCTTCTGGTACTCCCTGGGGATGTAACTTGAACTGAGATACATTTAGAACATTGGTTTTTCCGAATTCATCAATAAAGATGGAGTTCTGAATTCCTATGTGAGGGGAAAAAAAAAAAACTAAGGAAAATTAGCATACCACTCATATGGTCTATCATGAAGCAAATGAAATATAAATGGGGATATCTCTCCCAAGAAAATAGCAGTTCTTAGCTTAATATGATAATGGTATCTTCTAAGAACTGCTGTTTTAGTCACTCATATGACAAATACAACACTAAATTGTTATGAAATATTTAAAATCACAAATGAGATTAAATTCCTCAGAAGGGACGCATGCATCACTTTTACTTCATGATTTTTAAGACAGGAGATTTTTGAACATAAAACAGTCTTGGAGGTACAATATTGACAATGTGGGATGGCAAATAAATAGAGACAAATGTTCATTACTCTGAAGATTTTTACAGATACCTTTTGAGTCTTGGATTATCTTTGTTTCTTTACTGATCATTTTGGTGTAACCACTTTACAAATTTTTTTTCTTTACATTCTTACTCCCACATACACGTCTGTCTGTTCGTGTCCCAGTGGGAATTTCATTCATTTATATGTAGCAGAACAGCCCAACAATCAATGTCTTAAAGAAATCTAGGGCTTCTTATTTTCTCATTTAATGAGAAAAACAAATACAGTCATTCCAGGAATGGACAATAACTTCATAATGCCATCTATGTTTCTACACAGTCATCTTTCATTTATGGGCTTCATTTTCATGTTTGTCACCTTGTAGTTACCAAAGTCTGCTTCACCTCCACTATGTTTCCATATTCCTAGCAGGAAAAAAACCAGGACAATGAACAAATAGTATCAATCAATGAAACTTGTTCTAGGACACTTACTCAGTGCCATCTTATTGATCAGAATTATCTGGTCATATATATATATTTAGCTACAAGTTATGGTGAAAATATAGCTATTAAAGTTAAGCATTTTGTCTACTAAATTTAAGTTCTTTAGGAACAAAAGTAGATTAAACATTTAATAGAACTCTCAGTGTGTACACTAATACAGGGCTTAATTAGAATACTAAGTAGAAAATATTATATTAAATTTTTGTCTTTTTTGTTTTTGTCAATAATAATGTAAGAATCAATGCCTGACAGCTGATTCTACTTTACCACAGATATTGTAGCCTGACATATTGCTTATAGAACATATACATATGTGTATGCCAGTGACTGGAATGTCTTCCAGAGTTCTTTGACAGTGCCTGGAAGCCTTATTTAATGTGTTAAATAATGCTATGTGGAGGCCCTGTTGCAAACACAGAGGGAAAAAATGTTTCTATTTTTGAAGCAAATTTATAAGCATTGTTATGGAGTCTTTTTAATAAAAGAAATATATGTGAACGTTTACCACCACTGTCTTCTTTTTTCATAATGATTAAACTAAGCCCCAAAATAAGAATGTTAAGAATGGGTCAACTGCTAAACATTCTAAAAGTCAGCAGCTATCCTAGATAATTAATGTAGCACGGCAGAGTGCAGGAAAAGTCAGTATAAATAAAGATTTTATTTCAGGGAATTTCGTATCCCCATTTTTGGCCTTTTAGGCTCATTTTATTGAAGAAATTGATAAAAAGATTTCTAATTTTTTAAAGCTTTCTTAATAAATTCAAGGAGATAAAATAACTATGTATATTTGTACGTGTGTGTGGCCACCCCCAGTAATAGAATCTACATCTATCAATCTTCCCAGCAAACCCATTAGCAACTAATAGCATCTTGATTTTTATAGATAAAGAAACTGAAACTCAGAGGGATGTAATAACTTCTGCATTGTACAAAGCTGATTAATGGGATATTTAGGATGTTCACTCAGAAGCCCTTAACTTCAAATCTCTTTTGTAATTTATGACCCATTCTATCCACAAATTTCTTAAAGATGCTTGTTTTAAGAGATTTATTGTTGCTGAATACAACTGCATTCATATAACTCCCAACTTTGGTACTTTGGCTACGCATTGGGCAAACACATACTTTAATTAGATTGCCGGTTGGTAAAATGTGGCTTTAAAAATTCTCAAAGTATTCATATAGCAGTTATATCTTAGAATTTTGAGATTTGTTGTATATTTTTACTTTAACTCAGCTATGACCTGAACAATTTAGCATATTTTTATTTTATGCCATCTGTTGATCTTTGGGTTCTTGTGTTAAAGTGCGAATTATTTTCTTTTTTTTTTTTTTAAAGATAGTGACTATTTCCATCTCCATTTTTCATCTATCTGTTATCTATTTATCTGCCTATATGTGTATCTAAACCTATATATGTGTGTGTGTATCTCATTGATATTTGATAAATCTAAGCAAGCAATAAATTACTACAGTCACATTATCAAGAGTTTCCTAGTGAAGAAAAATGTCTAAAAATACTATTAAGTAAGAGTTTTGGGGACATAATAATCACACAGAAAATCTAAGTGTTTGTCCTTTCAATGACAAAAACCAAAACTCATAGCTTTGAAAGAGAATTTTTGATGATGAAAGTATTATACTTCTTTGGTATTATAAGAGGCTTAAATGTCAATGAATTATAGCAATAAATATTTTATTTCTCATTCATATTTCTAGTATGTAGGAAGTTTGCACATCAAGAAATAATATAATAAAAATGAGAAGATAATACAGATTAAAATGTATAAAAATGAAAGTGACTGAAATACGATAATTGAAAAATGCATCAGGCATATTTGGTAGTAGGTGAGATAAGGAAGAAATTGAATCTGAGCACTGTGATTTGGGTAACATGAACTAAGATAATAGGTAAAGTATGGGATTTCATGAGAGTGTATATGGTTTTCTAAGTGTAAAGATGCCCAGTGGTCAGAAAAAAAGAATGAAAACTCAACGTATTTACTTCAGTGTCAGCTGGATAAAAGTAATTGTTAGATCTATGGAGGATTGTAGGTCATAAATAATACTATATGACTCTTACTTAAGCTTAGATGGATTGGCAGCAGACACATGTGAGTGATGGGGACATGAGGTTAAGAAGACAATTATATAAACTGATCTCATTCTGCTGTCCCCCACCTGCTTTGTTTTTTAAAAAGCAATTTACCTGCAGTCCTGCTTAACTTAAGTCCATAAGGATATGTTACATTCTTCATCAAACAACTTGCTATCTTTAGGAGAAATGCAAGTCCAAAATGCTGAAAAAAATACAAGTTACCCTGGAGTAGGGGAGTTTTTTGAGGCTTACAAGGACAAGGTTGTGGAATGCAGATGTTAGGGTTTGGATGTGAGATGTGCCCCAAAAATTCACATGTGAGACAATGCCAGAAGATTTGGAGGAGAAATGATCAGGCCATAGCCTTAACCTAATCAGTGAATTAATCCCTAATGGGATTAACTGAGTGGTAACTGGAGGCAAGTGGGATGTGGCAGAAGGAAGTGGTTCATTGGGGGCATGACTGTGGGTTATATATTCATATCTGGCCAGTGGAAACTCCCCTCTCCCCTATCCCTTCTCCTCTCAGCCTCTTCCCCCTAGCTGATCACCATGTGAGCTGCTTTCCTCTGCTACACTTTTCAGCTATGATGCTCTGACTCACTTTGAGCCCCAAGGGATTAGAGCTGGCTTTCTATGGATTAAGACCTCTGAAACCATAAACCCTTAAATAAACTTCTACTATAGTTGTTTTGGTTGGGTCCTTTAGCCTCAGCAGCAAAAGAGCTGACTAAAAGAGCAGGGAATAAGGACAATTCCACCTAACCATAAAATCTGCAAAACTAGATTCCAATTAAAACTTCTCAGCATGGGCCAAAGCAACCTAGAGTTGTAATGCATAGTGAGGACTTAAAAGTCTGATCAGTCAGAGGCAGATATTGGGGAAACTCTCTGGAAACTTTCCCAGGATCGCCAACAATACTTGAAGGCAGAGAGGGAATGCAGTTCCTCTCCTGAGAGGACACACATTCTCCCTTGAAAGTGTCCCCTTTTCCCTTTTTCCTTCCCTTCTAATAAATTCATGCTTGCTACCCTGAGTGCTCTGTTTGGCATGATCACAAGAACTAGTGAGAGAGGACTGCTGTGGTTACCTCAGCTCCATGGCACCCACTTGCTTTGTAACAAGATGTTGCTATAATCAAATGCTCCAGGACTGTTTCTGTTTCTGGGGAAAATTGATAACAATAAGCAACCTTAAGCATTGCTTATTGGTGGTGGTGGTGGAACACAAGAGTACATAAAATTTTAGTTTCCTCACCACAATATAACAAAAGTTCTGCTTATGTTTATTTGCCTCAGTTTCTTATCAAAATTTCATTGAAAAAGGTAAAGAGTATAAGAGATAGGGGGATAGAGAAGGAGGAGGAGGAGAAGTAAGGGAAGGAGAAGAAGAAATAGGGAGGTGGCAGAGGGAGAAGGGGAGAGGTGAAAGAAGATTGGAAGGAGGGAAAAAATGAAGAAAGGAAGGACAGATGTATGTACCTATGGTATATATACACAATGGAGTTCTATTCAGACATAAAGAAGAAGGTTAAATGTTTTTTTTTTCTCATAGGTATGTACCTGTACTTATATATTTTGTTATTTTTAAACTTTAATTATTCTCCACCTATATTGAGGAACAACTAACAAAATTCTACAAAAATTTAAGATATGCAATGCACATTTTGATATTAATTTGTATACTATAATACTATTGGTAAAAGTATTCTACAGGATGATTTCTTATTCCACTAATGGCTTTTAAATTTCCTAAGGTAAAATCGAATTCAGCATTTTTTCTCTTTATTTATGATGTTAATTGTTGAACCCAGCACTCAAAGAAAAGCCCACCAACTCCAATTTTATATCAAATTAAGCAAGCTTATATTATGTACACAGCAGGGCTGATTAGTGGCTGCTCTGCCCAACAGGGCCAGGACAGAATTTTGTCCAAGAGCAGGGAGGTTTTTATAACACAAAAAGAGTTACAAAAATAAGTATCTTGGAAATTTTTAGTTGACAGGGTTCTGGCAAGCATAAGACAGAAGCAGATAGCAAATTAATGATTCACATGGCTCTAGTGAAAGACAGACCCGATTATCTGGTCAAAGTTGAGATTTTAGGGAGGGCAGTTTCTAGTCAAAGCCAGACATGGTCCAAGCAAGTAAAACAGAAATAAACTTTTTATGACCTCAGATCGACATGGCTCCCAATCTTAAAATACAATTAGGCTAAGTTGATCAAATGTTATCATCATTCTGTTCCCTTAAAAACTAAATTGTTCCAGGGCTGGGGCTGTGTCTCAGTGGTAGAGGGCTTGCCTAGCATGCATGAGGCACTGGGTTCAATCCTCAGCACCACATATAAATAATAAATGAATAAAGCCGGGCACGGTGGCTCACGCTTGTAATCCCAGCACTTAGGGAGGCTGAGACAGGAGAATTGCAAGTTCAAAGCCAGCCTCAGCAACAGCAAGGCGCTAAGCAGCTCAGTGAGACCCTGTCTCTACATAAAACACAAAATGGGGCTGGGGATGTGTCTCAGTGGTCGGGTGCCCCTGAGTTCAATCCCTGGTACCAAAAAAAATAAATAAATAAAGATCCATCAACAACTAAAAAAAAAAAACTAAATTGTTCCAATTTTAAGGCCAGAGAAATGTCTCTTGCCCATCCTTCTTCATCTTTCCTATTGTTAGGCTAATTCTCACTTGTAAATATAAGGAACATGACATGAGGCAGAGGGGAACAATGGGTAACAGCACTCACTTTGAAGCTGGATCTGTCTGAGTTTGCATGCTTACTGTCCCACTTAATATAACTTTGAAAAAAGTTATCTATTTTGTATGAGGGGTAATGACTGCATATAATATTTAGGTTTAATGTAGGACACGATTAATAATATGCATATGACATTTGAAGAAATTTCAGTTAGTTTTCCCAGCCCTATTTTGTGTTTTATGTAGAGACAGGGTCTCACTGAGTTCCTTAGCACCTCGCCATTGCTGAGGCTGGCTTTGAACTCATGATTCTCCTGTCTCAGCCTCCCAAAGTGCTGGAATTATAGGCATGCACCACTGTGCCCAGCAAAATCTTTTCCTTTTTTGAAAATATATTAAAGATTTCCAATGAACCTTTATTCACATATTATTTAACTTTTGACAAATAAAGGTATACTAAGTATTGCCAAATATTGAACAAAGTGGGTGTAGTGGTTAAAAAAATTTGATTGATCTCATGAAACATACATTGGAAGAAAAATGTTGGAATAAAACAGAAAAGAAAATATATAATAGTTTAGGCAATTGTTATAAAAATAAATAATCGGGGAAATGTATAGACAGTGAAGAGGAAATGCAGAAAAACTTTTCAAAATAGAGGATTTTTTAGCAGGTTTTAATTCTATAGCAAAATGAGCAGAAGGCAGAGATATTTCCCATATACTCCCTGTCACACACATGCACAGCCTTCTCATTATCAGCATCCCCCAGGAATGTGGTCAATTTGTTATAATTGATTAGTCTGCATTTACACATCTCTATCACCTAATGTACATAATTTATATTAATATTCACTCTTGGTGGTGTATATTCTATGGGATGGACAGATACATCATGACATACATTTACCATTTTGATTTCATACAGAATAGTTTCACTACCATAATTCTCCTCTGTGCTATGCTTATGCATCCTTTCATTCACCATAACCACTAGTAAACAGCCACTACATCTGTGGTCCTTCCATGGTTTGACAATTACGGATGAAGCTACCATAAATATTCATGTCCAGGTTTTTATATGGATATAACTTTTCAAGTACTTTGTATAAATACCAAAAAGCACAATTACTAGATAGTATGGTAAGAATATATTTAGTTTTGAAAGAAACTGCCAAACCATCTTATAAAATGTCTGACTTCCTGTAGCATTTGAATGAATGTTCCTGATGCTCCAAAACCTTGTCAAAAGCTGCTTTTGACAGTGTAGTGGGTTTTGGCAATGTTGATAGGTATGTGGTGGTTTCTTACTTTTGTTTAAACCTGCATTACCCTAAAGACATATGGAGCATCTTTTCCTATGCTTATTAGCTATTCATGAATCTTTTTTGTTAAGGTATCTCTTAAGTCCTTGGCATAACTTTAATAAGCTTTTTTATTATTGTTTATTATAGTTATGGCTTTTTGAAAAAATCTTTTTATATTTTGGATAAAGTCCTTTATAGTTATGTCTTTTGCAAATATTTTCTCACAGAGCTTCACATTGTCTTTCACAGAGCAGATGCTTGTAAGTTTAATTAAATCCACTTTTATCAGTTATTTTTCCCCCAGGGGTGTATTTTTATATTGACTCTAAAAAGTTATCAAAAAAACCCAGCATCATATCAAATTTCTCTTAACATATTTTCTAACTTTATAGTTTTGCTTTTAAGGAAGGTCTGTGTGCAGATTGAGTTAATTTTTGTGACTAATGTAAGGTCTACCTCTAGATTCCTTCCTTCCTTCCTTCCTCTTTCTTTCTTTCCCTTTCTTTCCCTTTCTTTCCCTTTCTTTCTTTCTTTCTTTCTTTCTTTCTTTCTTTCTTTCTTTCTTTCTTTCTTTCTTTCTTTCTTTCTTTCTTTCTTTCTTTCTTTTTGTGAATATCCAATCAGAACCATTAACTTGCTTTTGCTTCTTTGTAAAAACATCATTAGATTATATTTACATGGCTCATTTCTGGACTCTATTCTGTTTCATTAGTCTATCCATTCTTTCACCAAGAGAACACTGTTATAAATAATGTAGTGTTGCACTAATTCTTGAAGTTTGAGAATGTCAATATTTCAACTTTATTCTTCTTCAATATTTTTGGCATCCTTTACATTTTCTTATCAACTTTCAACTGACTTTGTTGATATCCATGAAGTAACTTTCTGGGATTTTTCACTGGGTTTGAACTAAATATATAGATCAGGTCAGGAAGAATTGAAATCTTGACAATGTTTAATTTTTCTTTCCATGAACATGGGATATATTTGTCATTTTCTCATATAGAGCTTCTGCGAATTTAGTTATATTTATACTTGAAAATCTAATCTTAATGAGAGCTCATAAGTGATGTTTAAATTCCCAATTTAAAAATTATTGGATTCTGTAAGCTAATGAATTTCTGAGATTTTTTGTATCTATGATCATAAGAAATATTTGCCCATAGGTTTTTATAATGTCTTTTTTTTTCTGGTTTTGTTATTAGTATAATGCTAGACTCGTATACTAAATTAGGAAGTTTTCCTTCTTCTATTCTTTCAAGTAAATTATATTTCAATTGATATAATTTCTTCCTTAATCGTTTTACAGAGATCACTGATGACTTCACCTGGGCCTGTTCATTTCTGCTTAGAGGTGATTAATTATTGATTCATTTTCTTTAATAGATACAGATAGGCCTATTAAGATTGTCTATTTTTACTGTATCAATTTTGGTGGATTGTGGCTTCTAAGAAATTGGTCTATTTTACCTAGGTTATCAAGTTTGTAAGCCCAGAGTTGTTTACAATGTTCCTTTATTATCTTCTTGATGCTCATGAGCTCAGTCTTTCATTTCTGATTCAGTCATGTGCCATATAGTGACATTTTGTCAATAATAAATTACATATATGATAGTGGTACTACAAGTTTATGTTGTGTAGTGATTTTGTAGTCAACTCAGATTGTGTAAATGTACTCTCTTGTGCTTGCACAAGGATGTCACTGACTGCCAATGCACTCTCAGAATGTATCCTGTTGTGTAGTGATACATGACTGTACATTAACTTGTGCCCCCCATTTGATATCTTGCCTGACTATAGAAGACTTTTTAGAGTGAACAAGAAAAACTCACTGACATACTAATATTTGTAAAAAATCTAAGATTTCCTGCATGAAGCCATCTGTGGAATGCATAATGGACTTCTCTTCGTCATTGTAGGGGAGAGATGGACTGGCATTTTGAAGCTTTTGTAGCATCCTATAGTACGGGCTGCCTAATGCAAGTACCATGCCTCTTCCACTCTGCTAAGGAAGTCCTGGTGCAACACCTGAAATGGTTGTATCCCTGTTAGGAACTGAGTCAGCTTACCTTCTCCTACCTTTTTCCTACCTTGGTAAAGAACTTTTGATGGTAGGCCTTTGAAGCTCCCCCAATATAAATAAAGGGCATGTGGGGTCCAATTTGCCACATGCCAGATGCCAGAAGCCAGAAGCTAGAAGCTGGAAGCTAGAAGCTAGTAGTTAGATGCTGGAAGCTGGAACTGTCTGGTTGCAGGCTCGCCCTGTCCCCACTTTTAAAACTATTTTCTGTATTCTGTGGTTTTTCAGTGTTTTATTTCTCTTAGCTTTTGATATTCAGCCAGCCCATTCCCTGTCAGGGAACCTCATCTTCATCACCCACGTGGGATGTGGACAATTTTCAGTAGCAAAGGAGTGATACATGTGTGTATCTGAGTCATGTGTGTTCCACGTAGAAGAAACAGTAGAAATAATTCTTGGAGTTTAAAGCATGATATACCAGAATGAATAAAATGCAGTGAGTATGTGCTGATAATACAGTAGGAAAAGAGATTAGTAAAGATATAGAAAAGTGCCTAGATAAGAAAAAGTACAGTCTACAGACATAAATATGAGGATACTTATTACAAATGATAGGGCAATGCATTGGAGACTTTTTTAGCCATTAAGAAGAACATTATTCTAGACTTTGATAAAAACAAGGAGGGTGTTGATACTGGTAGTATTTAGTAGGACAGAGGCACTTTGTAATGGTCCAAATCAGAGATAATGATAAGTTGGACTAGGGTTTTGGAAGCAAAAGCTGTGAAAATGTCTATGGTATAACCAGGAGGACTTGATATCTTGCCTGACTATAGAAGACTTTTTAGAGTGATCAAGAAAAACTCACTGACCTATTAATATTTGTAAAAAAAAAATCTAAGATTTTTATTAAAATGTTCTAAGTCAGTTATATTTATACTGTTAATCTTCACAATATATTTTCAAAGTACTATATAACTATTATACAGAAAATAATTTCTCTCTATATCAAGGTGTTAAAAGTCCCAAAGATAGTAAATAGCAGAATAGAAACTAAGGAACACCTAATTTGACACCAGAACCCACACATATAAACATGGTTATATGTTGTCTTGTTCCTGAGTATGATTGAGAAGGGAGAAGAATGACCAAGCATGTCTGTGAGTCTTTACAGTTTCTTATGGTAAAGCATAACATAGCATTTGATGACTCAAACAGTATGATTATGGAAGTAATAATCAGAAGCATTAAATCCAGAAATTAATTAAATTTCTTCTAGAAATTGATGCTTTAAGATAGTGAAGGGAAAAGCATCAGTAGTTGTCTCTGAACTGGAATTCCACATTCATCCCAAAGTCAATGCCCATGTCACATGTTTGAGACTCATCCATCTTTTGGGAAAAATTTTAGCTGTTACATATAGGGCACTTCATAAGGTTTAAAAATGATGGCCTCTTTGATCTTTCACTTGTAGAAAGATTTTATAAAATTTAATCAAGTGCTAATGTTACAAATAAAATGTTATTTTAAAAATAATAGTGCTAAACTATAATGTAATTCTAGTTGTTCAGCTGTTTGAGAAACTTTTTTAAATAAAGAGACCTGGTCTGGTGCTTTTTAGAAAATTAATAACTAACTGTGGCATTGCTGAGCTACAGATATTTACATGCATCATTTCGTGGGAGAAAAACCTTGGAGGTACTAAATAATAGGGCCAAGAGATGATTCAAGAGTGTCAAATCAAAGATACTGATAATCTCATGATGACTATTTCTTCATTTTTATTCATAGTTTAGAAAAGAGGAATTTTCTGAACTCAGAAGAATTCAGTGTATGATAGTGAGTTTTATTTTGGCTCAGTTTTGATTGACTGGTCATGTTGCTTTGGGATCTGTGGCCAGGCAGCATAACATGTTAGGAGCACATGGCAAAGAAGAGCCCAGGATCAACCAACCCCTTCAAAGGCATTACTCCATACTAAAGACATCTCAGTAGGCCCCATTCTTAAAGGTTCTACCATCTTCTAATAGTGTCATACTTGGGACCAACTCACTACAATATGTACCTTGGGAGCCAAGATTCAAATCAGACCACAATTCAAACACTTGTGTGACAAAGCAGTGAAGTTCTTTTCTAGGAGGAAGAAATAGTCATACCTACCGTTCATCTTGTGACCCTAAATTCTCATTCCACATTTATTAGAAAGTATGGCTGGATAATTTTAATTTTTACTCTGATATCTAATAATATAGATGAAAATATCAAAGTACAAAAATAAAAAGAAAGAAAATCACGTGATGAAGAAAAAGGTTTTCCTTGCTTTAATTTATAACCTTTTGAAACAAGTAACCCAAAATAGTATTTATATTCCTCATACACCTCCTCACATCCTTATTTTCTGTTCCCCTTGCCTACAACCTATTCTGTTATAACCCGATTAAAGAAAGACAGATGGTCAAATAACTTTTAAAATTCAATAGTTTCTTAATATAGATCCAGTCAGAAATGTTGACCTGAATACTGTCTTCTTTTTTAACTGAGAAATTAAAAGTTATTTCAGTGATTCTTTTTTCCATTTAATTATACTTATGTTTAATTAATTCTACATAATTCAGCTGATTTCCATCATTATAAAGTATTGTTTTAGGCAATCAGAGGAAAAATAGATTTGATTCTATCAGGCAGAAAGTGTAAAAGATGAGAGTTGCTGATTCTTTAAATTAAAATATAACTCTATTTAGTTAAAGAAGTTAGTTCCAAAATATACTACAGCCTTGCTTTTCCTCAGATCATTCTCAAATAACCAGCAATTGGCTAATCCTCCAGAGTTATAAATGTTATATACCAATAAACGTTATATACGCTAGGCTAAAATGTTACTTCTCTTTTTTCTCTCTCTACACTAAATTAGAATATACATTAGAATAATGTATATAATGTATGTATATAATTAGAATGTATATAATTATCTTGAATTAGAAAATACATTTTAATTTATTAATAATGCTTTTACTCTCTTTCATCCTGCCCCTTGGTTTGCTATCTTCTCCACACACAAACGCCCTCTCTTTGGTTTCCCAGAGATTCTTCTGTGACACATGTTTCTCACCATTCTGATCTTGAACTAACCATTTTTGTTTTTTCTGTGCTGGTGTCTTGTCCTGTTGGCCTATTCATTATCTCCCAATCTCAACTATCATCAGTGTAATATGGGAATTTTTCTGTTCATCTATAATACTTATTACTGCAGAGGAGTAGTTTTCAAACTGGAGATTTTGGGCCACTCAGGATACTTAAATAATCAATGGTTAATAAGTTCCCTGCAAAAACTTATAAAACTTTTCATTTCCCTTGCATCTCAATTATAGCATGATGTATTACTGGAAAAAATATTTAATTATTAAGAACCTCTGTAAATTGCTCAGCTCAAGATAACTATCATTTTTGCAGCATGTATAGGAACAAAGAATATTCATTGAATTGTGATTAATAAATAGTTCAAATAGAAAAAATACTGAAAACTTAAGTCATTATATCATGACTGGAAGAAATAAATCAAAATAGCATACTGTATTATTGTCCATACTCTATTTATATTGCCCACAAAGTAATATAGTCATTGTATTTCTTTATATATTAACATGAAGATTCATTGGTGATAAGTATTTTGGTCAGTATAGAAGGAATACATGTTATATATCAACTCTAGCAATAATTGTATTATGTATCCATTCACTGAATATTTGGTGAAGCAATAGAGCAAAATTTATCTTCAGATGAGTAAGAGCATTTTTAGAAATGTATCCTTAAAATTAGACTTTGAATGTTGTTCATAGGAAGAGTTTTGGTTTAAGGTAATTTATAATTATCTTGAATTAGAAAATACATTTTAATTTATTAATAATGATTTGCACAGTATACCTATATTGATGAGCATTTTATGCCTTAAATTTACTAATGTCTAAATGTGGAATCAGAATAAATCAAGAGCTGTGCTTGAAATTTTTTTCAGGTTGATTTTTTATTTATTTTTTCTTGTACTTAAATTTTTTCTTTCTTTCTTTCTTTCTTTCTTCTTTCTTCTTTCTTTCTTTTACTTAGGTATACATGATAGCAGGATGCCTTTTGATTCATTGTACACAGATGGAGCACAACTTTTCATTTCACTGGTTGTACGTGATATAGAATCACATCACATACGCAGTCATACATGAAGCTAGGGCTATGACGTCCATCTTATTCCACCATCTTTATTTGTTTAAACTTCTAATTCAATTGGTTTCAGGGAGGAAAATGTACTTAATGTTACTAATAGAAAATGTTACTAATAGAAAATGAGGAAAATGTACCTCATTAAATAATTCATAATTGAATTTGGTTGGTTTTCTGCAATGATTTATATTTAATGTGAGATTTATTTTGTTGCTTAAAAGTTATATTAATAAATGTATACATTTAATATTCATTTATTTTTAAGTAAATATATATTGACACAAAATGTAGTGGTAATCATTCCACTAAACTTTAACTGGACATCCCTTAAGTTTCAGGGATACTGCCACATAAATTTGAGATAACAGAATTGCCAATCCTGTTTAAATGATTCTTTGATTCCATAAATAGAATTGTCTTCTTATTACTCTTTCTCTAGTATTAAAATTTAAAGAAAAAGTAATTTATTTATAAGATGAAATTTCTATGCTATTGCTAATAAGCTAAGACAAGTATTTTGCAAATCTGAAAACACACAAATCCATAACATTTTATAGTCTACTGCCTATTTTTTAACAAATTAGACTAGTTACAAAACTGTAGTACCCCCAAAATGTTACATTTTGATTGCTTTAAAATGCAGTAACTTATAAATACAAATAATTCAAAGTATCTCCATTATTTTTATTTCTGCTGCAGATTTTGGCTTCTCTACTATATCTTATATTAGTGATCAATCTTCCCAAGATTAGCTACAATTAGGAATAGGAACTCTATCAAGTTAAATGTTACTAATAGAAAATTTTAATTCCTGTTCTTCATATGAACTTAGGTTTCAATCACATATTTCTTAAAATTAAGGTAGTTTCAAACAAAATAGCAAAAATGTAGCATAGATTTTTAGAATTGCCAGCATTTGCATCTGAGGTGTTGCATCTTTCTGTGGATAGCTGCTTTAACTTACTTAGAATATGTGTAGTACCATAGACAGAATTTTAAATATGCTTTAACAAATTTAAATATTATTACCATAGATTGTTGATATATCAAGAAAAAGAATGATGCAAACAATATTTATTCAATTATACAAAAACATCTGCCAGGATTAATTTGAAATAGTAATTGTGTTTAAGAACTGAATAACAAGCACACAACTGAAAATCTAAGGACATTAAAATGAGTAGATGCCAAGTTAATTAAAAAGATGAAAATGATGTCAGCATCTAAAAGAGCTAGCTTTTAGCTGGGAGCATTGGTGCACTTCAAAACCAACCTTACCAAAAGCTAGGTGCTAAGCAACTCAGTGAGACCCTGACTATAAATAAAATACAGAATAGGTCTGGGGATGTGGTTCAGTGGTCAACTGCCCCTGAGTTCAATCCACAGTACCAAAATAAAAAAGAGCCTGAACTGGCTTTTGATACTTGTATATTTGGTTTGGATGTTCACATAAACCATAATGTATCATTTTCAAAGGACCAACTGAAATTAAAAAAATGTCAGAAAGTTTAATCATACCTGAAGGAAAGCTCCTGAAAGGGATGTAGAAGATGAGAATATATGGTTAAATTTAGAAAGATGAAATGGGAAACTAGGGAATTATAATGATTTGTAAAACTTTCTAAGATTTTATCTTCAGTGAAAAATTATTTAAATGTCTACAGATAATATGTAAAACAGGATGTTATTAAACTGCATCTCATGTGACTTAGTTTTTATTATTGGTCATGTTTATGGTGGTGGTATTAAAGGTCAACTTATTTCAAATTTTGATAGTTTTGAAATATTGATAGTGGTAGAGAATTGGTTGGTTGGTTGGTTGGTAAATATGATATTTCCTAATGCATTAAGGGGAGAAGGCATTTAAGGTATATTTGTAATTATAAAAAATTCTTAACTTTTAAGTATGAATAATTATAAAATACCAATGTTTACTGGAAACTTTGTGTGTGAAATATTGAAAGAGGAGTCTCATGAGAATGTATGTATTCATGGTTATGTGTTTCAGTGCAACTGTAAGAAAAGTATTGTACAATGTAAGTGGCATTGTTCAATGTGTTCACTTTTGCCAAAGAGGAAAGCTTTTCACTTGCTAGTGGAATGCTCAGGATATGGATGTATGAAAATGAAAAACGGAAAACAATAAATGTAAATAAAGCATTACTATAGTCTTTTCCTTGTTGCTTTCCAACATTTCTGCAGTCAAGACTAATGACAAATGGTAGTTTCACCATAGCAATGGAAAATGAAATTGTTTTTCAAAGAAGTTAGTCCTCTAGAGGGTACAATTTTAAAAGTCAAGAGTGAAAGGAAAGCCTATAAGAAAATACGTATATAACCTTTTCTTTGATATAATAAAGATGCCCAAATTATTTTCCTGTTCAGAGGATTTTTCACTATACCTTGTAAAAGTTAGAGTTCGACATGGTTTATTTTTGTAACATCAGGAAAAAATCTCCAATGACTTGAAAATGTTTCCTGTATTTACTAGATTGTTTGAGTCAGTCGGGTTGTGCAAATTTTTCTTTAACTAGCAGTTTAACAATGCTGAAAATAGAAGTTAACTTGTAGAAAACATTAATACTTAGAAAAACACAAATTATTCTTGTTTATGGTGATACAAATGAATTTCATTCTGGAGAGAATACAAATCTTTGTAATTGAACTTTCATTTGAACTGGCTTTAATATCTATCTTTTGGCTCACTCATTAAGGACTTGACTAAAATTTCTGATAGGTTTTCATTTTACATTTAGGTCTGAGTCATAAATTTATCTCTTCTAAATATTATATATTATGCCTGATGTTAATTGAACTCAGTACTTGAAGAGCAGGAAAACAAGAAGGTGGGGAATTGGTCTTAACATGTGTACTGGTAAATTATTGCATTGTTTTGAGATCAGTGTGGCTCCCTTCTCTCTGTGTTAAAACACTAAATGAGATTTTAGTTTTGTTTAATTGAAATAAGCCAGGCTTTTAAATTTTAGAATACAGGCATGTTCCCCTCTGGAGTGATCTAGTTCATTTTGCAAAGATTTAGAACTATTTATTTAGGTGAATATAGAGTTGGAAGAGTTAGATAGGGTGGAGGTGCTAGACACTTGGAAGAAAATGGGAGAAAGAATCACTTCCTTGGGACAGAATCACAGTAGTGCACTCTCTAGTCTCCATTCTTCCTCATCATTCTGCTTTGTTTGTGGCTGCCAGAATAATTAAAGGAGTGTAGAAGTAGATTCTCTTACTATCTTGCTTTTAAGCTTTGCACTCAGGTTGATTGATGCTTTCTTTACATTTGCACAGGGCTGCTCTACATTCCTTTGTAAGTAATGCTAATTAGTTTGAACAAGCAACCAGCACTTGCAGAGCTGGTGTTTTAGCTAGAATAACTCCTGGGAAATCATGATGCTTCTGGATGCAGCTAAACAGAAAAAATTAGTATTTAAAAAGCATATCCATTTGTCATTGAAACAAATACTCACTGAGAACCTACTATACACATTATGGCTATCTGAGCAAAAAAGAATATTTGTACAAAGCCCTGAACATGGTATACTTTCACATTAAAAAATGGCAAGGAGACTACTGTAAAGGGACATGCATACTCCAGGAGAGAGTAGCTGATGACATCAGGAAAGTGAAAGGTGTACATGATATGCACATATTATTTGCACATAATATGGTGCAAAACCCCTCCCCCCTTTTTATTTAAAGGGATGTCATTAGGGATGTCTATTACTGTATTAAGGAAAGATACAGAGCAAAAGTTAGAAGTTGAGGTACTTGTAAATGGTAAAGGGAGCTGACTGTGGCTTAGCCCAGAATATTAGCAGAACAGCATGAATATTAGCCCAGAATATTAGTAATGAGAGGCATGAACTATGGATTGGATGCAGTAGATGAGAAATAGAAATAGATGTTGCTTTTAATTTTTCTCACCTGAGAAAATAGAGAAATGGAAATGTTGTTTACTGGATGAGGCATAAGTTGCAAGAAGAGTGTTTTAGGACATGAGTGGAATCAGGAGTTTGGTTCTGAATACATTGTTATCTGTTAACATTCAAGTGAAAATTCAGAGTGAATCCTTGGATATGAGAGTCAGCCTAATTTAGTGGTGAGTCAGAAGTATTTAATGAGTTTTCTTTTATTGAATTATGCTTTATTTAGAATAAAATAAAAATTTTAAAGTTTGTTGAATTTTTCAATTTTAGGTATCTATAACTAACATTCATAACACATTCTAGAATCTTTCAATTACTCTAGAAAATTCCTTAGTGCCCTACCAGGAAATTATTGTTCAAAGCTCCTCCTCACCACTGGGACAATTGCTTTCTGAACTTTATCACCACAGAATGGTTTTGGTTTTGCGTATTTTATAACTTCATAAAAGTAAACTTATATGTATTTTCAAATTTTTGATTCACTTGCCCAACATGATGGCTGTGATTTTTTTTTCATTCTAAACATTTATAAACCTTATTTGTCTATGGAGACCTTTATCACAAGAAATGTGTCAGATTTTGCTGTAAGAATTCTGAATGAATAACATTAGAATAAAACAAGTATTTAATTTATGGATCAATTGGTTATCTAGGATTATTCTTGGCTCAGCTAAGCTTCATAGGACTTAGGTTTAGGTCAATTCAAACAAATTTGGACTTTGTCTTTTGAAGGCCAAAAAAGTGTTATAACTACCTAAAGCAATCCCAACCCCTTCCTCTGGTGATGACAGAAGGACAAAAAGACCAGGAGAATCTTCAAACTGATATTTTCATGTCTTCCCACATCTTCGTGGCTGAGGCAAGGTAGTTGACCAAACACAGAGTAAATGTCATGAGAAAGTGACAGCTCTCTCAAGTGAATGCTTACTTAATAATGCAATGTCACAGTTGAGCAGAGAAAGTGATATTAATCATTATTTAAATGAAAACAAAAATAATAGATATGAATTCTCAATTTAATTTTATGGTACACATGAGACAAAACATGGATCTTGTGTCATTTAATCTAATATTAGACCACATAATTAATTTTATTTTATTAATAACATTAGTCTTAGGCAGTGATGAGAAGAAAGGTATTTTGGGACCAAGATAGAGGACAGTATAGAAGACTGCAGAGGTCTAAGTAAAAAGTGAAAACATGCTCCCCCACTCTCATGCCTAACATACTGCTCAATTTACTAAAGAGACAAGATTTATACACCTGAGAAGATCCATAGGATCATCTCTGTATTCTTTAGGGACACTTGTTGAAGTCATCACTGAAGAAAGAAAGCTAAGGAATACCAGGTACCAAAGTGTTGGTTCTTCAGCCATATGATGTGGACCCTTCAGACTGGGAAGCAAGAACACTTCCTTTGACTTTTTTCCTTTTGGTATCTTTTTTCAGCAATCAAAATAATTAAAAGGAACACAGTTATAAGCATTTATATTAAGAGTACGAAGCTATTTCAATTTAAGAAGCAATATATAGGGCTTTTGGGCAACCTGGTCCATTGGAGAGATTGAGGGAACAATGACTATTAGTGAATGACCACTGGAGGTAAATGATAACTACTTCAATGTGATGCTAAAAGAACACTAATGTCAATTTTAAAAACAGTAAGGCAATGTGGAGCACTAAAGAGATGTAATGATTAAATTTTGTGGTAAGAAATAAAACAGGAGTAAAATGGATTTAGACAAATGTCGTGTTGAGATCGATAATTCCTATAAAATTAAAATTTATGTTACACAATATAGGGAAGTGTTGGAACATACATTGGGGCAGGATATTGGAAGGCTTTTATAAGGACAAACTCTTGGATTTGGACTCTTATAGGTAGTGGGTTATTATTGCATTTTTAGATTATTTACATGATACCCAAAGTAGTATTTTAACATGAGTCATCTGCAGAATTTTTTAAGAGGTAGAATTTGAAATCAATGATAACAATTGGGAATACTGAATAATTTAGGTGTAGTTTATAAAATAAAAAGAACTGTAAAAATGAGAAATATAAATTCAAAAATTTTGGCAAATGATTAATGATCAATGCTTAAGAAGAAAGTGAAGTTAAAAAGAAATGATTGAAATTTTGAACCTAAATTGCTAACAGAATGATGATTTTATATGACTTTGTGAGAATATACAGAGGCAGAAATAAATAAAATATTTTAGTGTGTTTGATATTATTTAAAGTTGATCTAGAATTGGCTTTCATGTGTAGATACAAGTATATGGTGCTGAGGAGGAGAGTATGAGCTTTACAACAAATAATAAAGCAAACAAATGCTTAAATCAGAGACTATGAGGACACAACCTGAAAGAAAATAGATGGCTTTTTGTTCTATAAAGCACTTTAAAACACTACAGAAAAAATTTAGCATGAAGTATCCTCATCTTGGAAACCATGTGTGCCATTTAGTCTCTAAATATTAGGCCTAAATCAGTGTCTTGCTCATCATGAACATATTTTCTTTCATGGGATTCTGTTCCTTGTGGTGGCTTCAATGTCACAAATCTCAAGGAGTCCTTTCTTTAAAGTAAGGCAGGTATATGTAGAAATGTTTTCTTTTCTGTTGTTAAAGATTTATTTCTTTACTCCTCTTTGAAGAAGTAACGATTGCTTTTCATTCATTCAATCAAAGATTCATTGAATATTTTCTGTTTGAGAAGAACTGGGTTAGATGCTGAAGATGCATAGGAAGAAAAAATACTCAGCACAAAGTTTAGAGTGGAAACAAAATTGATAAACAATTACAAAAGAGTTTGTAAACAGTGCTATGATAGAATTATGCCCAGAGTGGTAGATGATGTTGTACAAAAGGGTTGCAAACTGAGACTATAGGATCAGTGTTTGAAGAATGAATAGTAATAAGATAAGCTAAAGTTGAAGGGACTAAAAAGCACAGAACATTCTTGATATAAGAAACAGACTGCATAAAGGAATAAGAGGTGTGTTGAGAATTTCAAGTAGTTCAATGTGCCAGAAATGAAAAGTGAATATGATGCAATGGCAGAATATACAGGGCCCCATGGTACTTTGAACTCTCTTTTAGTCACTTTGCCTGTGTTCCTTCCCTATAATTTGTCTGTCACTTAGAAGCTTCCATGTTTCTATGGATTTTCATGTACACCCAGAAAAACAAAATTAGAGTAAAGAAAAAAATTATTAAATCTGAAACAGAATTTTAAATAAAATATATTAACCTTTTTATTTTCCAGATAAATATCTTTAAATACATGAAATTGAACTTTGAATTTTTAAAACGAAAATAGAATTCAAATATGACTGGAAGCTAAGACTCTACTTTAAATTCAGATTTCTTACTAAAGAACCAGTTGATAGTCTCCTATTACTCATGGAGATTTACAACCAATTGCACACTTTGCCCTATTCAAGCTTAAATGCCAGCCAGCTACTGGATAAAAAACTTCCAGCTTCAGTCTACCCTATACCAATTATTTGGTGATAGAATCCCTGTTGGTTCTAAATTCCCAGACTAGGCAAGGTTTATGAATATTTTTGAGGCTTAATAATTCTTGATTATAAGATTCATAAATTATACATATAAGTGTAGAAACCATGTTTATTGGTTCTCTCAAATTATTATGGCTCAGTTTGCTACTGTTGTCCTAAAGGTAATTACTGATAGGTTCCTATTTCATTCTGTGTAGTAACTGGATTTAGATATTAAGTTATAAGGTCACTTTATTAATAGTCAGCTAAGTACATACTTCAATTTGCATCATGGTCTTGAAAAATTTCATAGGCCAGGCATGATGGCACACACCTATAATCTCAGTACCTTGGGAGGAGGCTAAAGCAGGAGGATCAAGTTCAAAGCTAGTCTCAACAACTTAGTAAGGCCCTAATCAGCTTAGTGAGACACTGTTTCAAAATTTAAAAAAATAAAATAAAAGGAGTTGGGGATGTGGTTAAACACTCCTGGATTCAATCCTTGGTACAAAAAATAATAAATTTCACATAGTACTATTTTAATATAATTTCAATCCTTCAATAATCAAGGCATATGGCCAATAACATATAGGGTACATATGATATGGGCATGTTTATCTCATCATTAGTGAATAAGGAAATCCCTGAACTCATTGAAGTTAGGAACAAGAACATACACTCAATACATTTATTCTAGTAAAAGCTCAAAGGAGTTGCTGACATAAGTTGTGTCTGGAACAATTCTAATGGAAGTTTGGGAAAGTTGATGTGGTCTATGAGTTTTCCAATAAACTTTTAAAGAATTGATTGATTTTCTATGTCTTATATCTTAGCTTAAATATTTCTTCCTGCCATTTCCCACACAGTGAGAGGGAACTTAGAAGAGAGTGAAGATCCCTAGATAGCAATCTACTGCCAGTCTAATAGCTCCCACATAACAATTATTTTTTTTTACCCATTGAGCTGCTCTATTCTTAATGCCTCCCCTTACTGAGAAACCAAATTTAACCTTCTCAAAGCCATGAGAAAACTGTTGTAATTGTGTTCCAATTCTGGGTATCCTTATCTAGGAATAAAAGCTATTAAACTATTTTAAGTACCATTTATTTTTTCTAAAAATTTGATCACTTCTATGATAGTAAAGGAAAATGAAACCCTCTACAATAGAGGCCTGTCAGTTATGTCTTCATGTTTGTGTTTAACAAATTAGAGAAAAAGATAGATATAATAAGCACATGGAAACTTACATTTTTAACAAAAAGTTTCCTGCCACTGCTTTAAGAATTTATCAGCTTGGGATAAATTTTTTCAGAACAGAGACACCTTAAAACCAGCAATACTTCCAGCTTATGCATTCAAAATCAAATAGTTCAACATTAAATAAATCTGGTAGTGATGTGATGGTTGAGATATTGGTATATTCAAATACTTAAGAATTTTTTTTTAAACAATGATAAATTTCAGAGACTTGAAAAGGATAGTTCAATGACAATTGATCATGCATGTCTCCTTTAAAGAGCTGCTTTGGATTGGGTGTAGTTTGTTTCCCAAAGATAGCTATGTTGGAGTCCTGGCCCTTGATGTGGCAATTTTGGAAGGTGGTGAAACCTTTAAGAGATTGAGTCT
This sequence comes from Geosciurus inauris, assembly GCA_004024805.1. Taxonomy (NCBI): domain Eukaryota; kingdom Metazoa; phylum Chordata; class Mammalia; order Rodentia; family Sciuridae; genus Geosciurus; species Geosciurus inauris. The sequence goes on from PVHX01007738.1 coordinate 23,340, forward strand.
AGGGAGAGGTAACTGGGTCATTGAGGGTGCTGCCCTAGGAAGACCTTAACATAGTTTTGTGAGACGACTGTTATTTGTCAGAAAAGAGCTGTTATAAAAGAGCAAGCTCAGTCCCTCTACAGCCTCTCTGGCTTCCTGTCTTACCATACGATCTCTCTTACTGTTCTACATGGGTATCCACCACACGCTTCCACCACGACGCCATACAACACTATAAGATACTGTCAGGGAGGGTCTCATCTCATCTGGTGACTTGATATTTGGATTTTCAAATTCTAAAACTCTGAATGAACCTCTTTTTTTAAAAGTTTTTACAAGTTATGTTTCATACCTGAGCTATTTTATTGTAGTAATGGAAAAAGGATTAATACAGGGGTTTGATAGGTTTGTTATAGGTAACAGATATAATTCAATTGTACTCAGAAAAAAAAGAAAAAACATTTCTACAAATTTATCTGTCCAATTCTTAAACAATGTCTTTCATTTAAGTTTATTAAAGATGACCTTCTATACACATACATAAACAAACTTTCCTCAACGATGTTTGCAAAGATAAATTACTGTTCAACATGCCAAGAATCATTTTACTAAATGTTGTTAAAATCTATCAACATAAATCTTCAAATGGTGTCTGTCTGGTCTATATTTGAAAATAATATGTGTACTTGATCATTATTGCAATCTTTTAATTTTTTTCTTTGAAGAAAATAATAACATCAAGTGTTCCCCCTATGTCAAACTGCGTAGATTAGCAAGATCATTTGTCAATGATATCTAGATGTTCAAAGTTTGTTCTTTTTTATTTATTTTTTTATTTTTTGGAACTAGAGATTAAACCCAGGAGTGCTTAACCATTCAGCCACATCACTAGCCCTTTTAATTTTTTTATTTAGAGGCAGGGTCTTGCTGAATTGCTTAGGGCCTCACTAAGTTGCTGAGTCTGTCTTTAAACATGTGATCCTCCTGCCTCAGTTTCCTGAAAAGCTGAGATTATAGGTGTGTGCCACTTCACCTGGCACCAAAATTTGTTCTTTACACCAGCTTTCCTCATTGCCCCCACAAACGCACATCGTATACACTAATTTAGTCAAGTGGATTTCTAAATCATGGATGTCTGTGACCCACAGACAGTCATATAATTAATACATGGTCATTGTTACTCCCAATGACCTGCTTGCACTGCACAGAAGAATAATATTCAATTGGGTTGGCACCAGGAGTACTAAGCTAATCCCACGATGACTGAACAGTCTTTAAAGTAAAAGATTCTAGTGAACAGCAGCCAGTGTGCTTCATTGCAGACTGGGACTTATAAAGATGAGGGTCATTAGATATATAATTTTTGTCTTTGTTCTTATGGAAATAATGTACCAAGTCAGACCCAGAAGAACCAAGACTTTGTATAAACTAAAGAAAGAGCCCATGCTTTATGCTATCATTCTTTATAGAATGTTTCCCTTTTTAAAGGTCCTCTCTATGTCTGTCTGCCATATATATATATATATATATATATATATACATATATATATATATTTAATTAAATATTACGTTCTGTGCTCAGTGTAAGAAAAAACTTTGTGTTAGGTATTTCTCAGAGATATAGATTTTCACAATATTTTATAACCTTATAAGTGTAATCAATTCTTAGTCATGTCTAAGTAATTTCACCTACTTTTCATTCTTTAAATATGTTTTTAACTGACACATGAAAATTGTATGTCTTTATGGTGTATGCCATGCTATAGATGTCAACACAGTGATGATAGAAATATTAAATTATCTAAAAAATATCTTGAATACCATGACAAAAATGTTGCCATAAGTACTTAAGAACATATAGGAAATTGATAAAACATTAGAAACATGGATCAAGGTGATAAAAATTGTCAATATAGTAATATGATTCATTTTAAAAATTGAATAAAACACTAAACTTAAAAATTAAATAATATAAAACATTTAACATGAAAATAAGGTAGCATATTGAATCAGTGAACAGAAGTATAGAACAATATAAACTGCTGCTATCAACAACAAAGATGAATGGACTAAATACAATAAACAAAAATAGAAATGAGAAAAACATGATCAGAACCTCAAGAACCCATTGGTCTATAACAGTATCTAAGATTTGTTTTATTGGATACTCTGAAGAGAAGAGAAAGCAGGTGGAACCAAAAAGTTATTTGAAATAATAACTGAAACTTCAAAAATTGGTAAAACTTACCAATCTACAGATAAAAGAAACAAAGCAAAACCCTATATATAAATGCAAAGAAATATTTAAGAAAGAGAAATATTAAGACAATTACTTTATAAACAATGGTGAACAAAATAGATATAAAGAGAGATAAGGTTTCCATATTTCATTTGAACTGGTAAAATGAAGACAGCAGTAAATTATAAGATGCCACCTATAGATTCGGTTCCAAGATGGTGGCCTAGACGGACTCCTCCGGGCTAGTTTCTCCAGGACCGGAGCTTGAAGTAGTGGAAATACCACCTCCCAGCCAGCTTCTGGACATCATCCTATGGCTCATCATTTCCTGCAGTAATTTTACTCACGCGCGTGTACCTAGGGCTACCAGGCAGCAGCGATTGCCACAAGCAGCGTGACTTCAGCAGCGAGCGGGGCCCCAGCTGCAGCGCGGGGCCCCAGCCCAGGGCTCAAGCCCAGCATTTGCCCCCGGGTGGGCGGGGCCTGCTTCTACATAGGGTACCTGGCTCCAGCTCTCACCTAACCACGCAGGACCCCTAGCAGTTGCTCCTGTAGACAAACATCTTCCGTGTGGGTCCCTCGGCTACTGTTCTTTGTGGATCTCCATCTAATATGGTAGAACTTCCTGTACCAGGGAACACAAGACAGCATCTGGGGACAAACTTTGACTTCAACACAGCACACCATGAAACAGCGTCCCCACTGCATCCAAGACCACCAGTGGTTAGACCTTCATTCTGCTGCTTAAGCAGATGGCTTCCTTGTGAGACCCACAAACAGGACATTCTTCACCCACTGGGGAATTTGCAGTACACAATGGACAACACCACCTACTGGAGGTGAAAGGAAGCAGACCTGTTTATTTACACTGAGACTTTTTATTTTTTACTTTTTTATTCTTATTTTTTATTTTATCCTTTATCTTTTTCTCCTAATATTCCTCTTGTTTAATCTTTTTGTTTTATTTCTCTGCTCCTTTCTTCTTTCCTTTCTTTCTTTTTCCTTTCCTCTTTTCTTTCTCATTCTTTTCCCACACTCTAATCCCCAATAGTTTTGAAGCCAAGTATTTGTTATATAGTAGGATATGGTAGACTGGGATTTCTGAACAGTATATTAGAGTGGTATTATATAGTCTTATAACTCCCACTTGCATATGTTTTATTTTTCTTACTATCATGTCTCCTTGCTGGCTGTACTCTCTTTTTTTCCTCCTTACTGGTCTTTCCCAACTCTATGTCGCTCTTTCTAGTAATAGCCAACTTTTCTTGGATTCCTTTTTCATGCTTTCTAAGATCTAATAACCATATTGTCACTTCCTACTACCCTAACATTCTATTCTACACCCCACCCTCAAGTTTCCATAGACCACCAGCAGAAACTATAGACCCTTGTGCAAGCCTATTGTTTACATAATAGATATTAAAGGAACTCATAATTGTTGTATATTGTGACTAAACTGTAAATGTATTTAGGATCTATTAGGAGCGCCTTAGTTTGAAACTATATATTGTTTGTATTGAGATCTATCAATATTGGTTTTCCCTTTAAAGGGGAGGTATTGAAACCCTGCAGGGACACTATAACCATATAAGAGTAAAAACTATAACAACTTGGATCAGCAGAGCTAGAAGGAAAGATACACAAACATCATGAAAAACCAAGGGAAGAAAGTGCCTCAAACAAACCAAGATACTACATTATTAGAATCCATGGTCAGTACAGCAGAAGAAATGACAGAAGAGGAGATCAGGATGTACATAATTAAAATGTTCCGTGAATTAAAGAAGGATATAAGAGAGCAAGCCCAGTCAGCAAAAGATCATTTTGATAAAGAGATACATAGGCAAATACAGAAAGTAAAAGATCACTTCAATAAGGAGGTAGAGATTCTGAAAAGGAAACAAACAGAAATCCTTGAAATGAAAGAAAAAAATAAACCAAATTAAATACTCAATAGAAAGCATCACCAACAGATTAGACCACTTGGAAGACAAAACCTCAGATACTGAAGACAAAATATTGAACCTTGAGAATAGAGTTGACCACACTGTGAAGACGGTAAGAAACCAAGAATAGAACATCCAAGAACTATGGGATAACTTTAAAAGACCAAACTTAAGAATTATTGGGATAGAGGAAGGCATAGAATTCCAAACCAAAGGAATGAGCAATCTATTCAATGAAATAATATCAGAAAACATTCCAAATATGAAGAATGAATTGGATAATCAAATACAAGAGGCTTACAGGACACCAAATGTACAGAATCACAACAGACATACACCAAGGCACATCATAATGAAAAAGCCTAATATTCAGAATAAGGAGAGAATCTTAAAAGCCACAAGAGAAAGGAATCAGATTACATATAGGGGGAAGCCAATTGGAATCATTGCAGACTTCTCAACCCAGACCCTGAGAGCAAGAAGATCATGGCAAAGCATATACCAAGCGCTAAAAGATAGCAAATGCCAACCAAGAATCTTATATCCAGCAAAATTAAGTTTTAGGTTTGATGATGAAATAAAAACCTTCTAAGATAAACAAAAATTAAAAGAATTCACAGCAAGAAAGCCAGCACTACAAAACATTCTTGGTAAAATATTCAATGAGGAGAAAAGGAAAAAAAAAATGAAAACCTGCAGATGGAGGAGCTACACAAAAGGCCAATCAAAGGATTAAACCCAGTCCAGTTGAAAACTAAGAATAAACCTAAATGTCTGGAAATACAAACCATATCTCCATAATAACACTGAATGTCAATGGCTTAAACTCAGCAATTAAAAGACACAGGCTGGGAGATTGGATTTTAAAAAAAGACCCAACAATATGCTGCCTCCAAGAGACTCATCTCATAGAAAGAGACACTCGCAGATTGAAGGTAAAAGGATGGAAAAATTATATTGCTCACATGGACTGTGTAAACAAGCAGGACTTTCCATCCTCATTTCAGATAAAGTAGACTTCAAACCAAAATTAGTGAAAAGGGATAAAGAAGGTCATTTCATACTGCTTAAGGGAATCATACATCAACAAGACATAACAGTCTTAAATATCTATTCCCCAAACAATGGGGCAGCCATGTTCATCAAACAAATCCTTCTTAAATTCAAGAACCAAATAGACCCCAAAACAATAGTATTGGGTTACTTTAACACAACTCTCTCACCACTGGATAGATCTTCCAAGCAGAAACTAAACAAAGAATCTACAAGACATAATAGAAAAATCAATGGTCTAGACTTAACAGATATATATAGAATATTCCATCCTTCAACAAGCAAATACACGTTTTTCTCTGCACCACATGGATCCTTCTCCAAAATAGATCATATGCTATGCCACAAAGCAAGTCTTAGTAAATACAAAAAAATAGAGATACTACCCTGTATTCTATCTGACCATAATGGACTGAAACTAGAAATTCGTAGCAGTTTAAAAAAAAGAAGCCACTATAAGACCTAGAGACTCAATAATTTGCTATTGAACAATGCATGGGTAACTGAAGACATCAGGGAAGAGATTAAAAAGTTCTTGGAGGTAAATGAGAACTCTGATACAACATACCAAAATCTCTGGAACACTACTAAGAGGAAAGTTCATTGTATTAAGCTCATATATTCAAAGATGTAAAGTCAACAAATCAATGACTTGACACTACAATTCAAAGCCCTATTAAAAGAAGAACAAATTAACACCAAAAGAAGTAGAATACAGGAAATAATTAGAATCAGGGTTAAAATCAATGAAATTGAAACACAAGAAACAATTCAAAAAATTGATAAAACAAAAAGCTGGTTCTTTGTAAAAATAAACAAAATTGACAAACCCTTTGACACCCTAACAAAAAGAAGGAGAGAGAAAACTCAAATTACTGAAATTTATGATGAAAAAGGAAATATCACAACAAACTCTGCTGAAATACAGAGGATAATCAGAAACTATTTTGAAAACTTATATTCCAGTAAAATAGAAAACCCTGAAGACACCGACAAATTCCTAGAGACATATGACCTACCCAAACTGAACCAGGAGTACATTCATGACTTAAACAGATCAGTTACATGCAAAGAAATAGAAGAGGCCATCAAGAGCCTTCCAACCAAGAAAAGCCCTGGACCAAATGGATTTTCAGCCGAGTTCTACAAGACCTACAAAGAAGAATTAACTCCAACACTCCTCAAATTATTCCATGAAATATAAAGGGAAGGAACCCTTCCAAATTCATTCTATGAGGCTAGTATCACCTTGATTCCAAAACCAGACAAGAGACATGTCAAAAAAGGAAAATTTCAGACCAATATTCCTGATGAATATAGATGCAAAAATTCTCAATAAAATGTTGGCAATTCACATACAAAAGCATATTAAAAAACTAGTGCACCATGATCAATTGGGGTTAATTCTGGGGATGCAAGGTTGGTTCAACATACAGAAATCAATAATTTAATCCATCACATCAATAGACTTAAAGAATCACATGATTCTATAAATTGATGCAGAGAAAGCATTTGACAAAATACAGCACCCTTTCATGTTCAAAACACTAGAAAAACTAGGGATAGTAGGAATATACCTCAAAATTGTTAAAGCAATCTATGCTAAGCCTAAGGCCAACATAAACCTAAATGGAGAAAAATTGGAAGCATTCCCTCTAAAAACTGGAACAAGACAGGGATGCCCTCTCTCACCACTTTTATTCAATATAATCCTTGAAACTCTAGCGAGAGCAATCAGACAGACAAAAGAAATTAAAGCGATATAAATAGGAAAAGAAGAACTCAAACTATCATTATTTGCAGACAACATGATTCTATACTTAGAGGATCAAAAAAATTCCACCAGAAAACTTCTAGAACTGATAAATGAATTCAGGAAAGTTGCAGGATATAAAATCAATATCCATAAATCAAATGCATTTCTATACATTAGCAACAAGTCCTCTGAATGAGAAATTAGGAAAACTACTCCATTCACAATAGCCTCCAAAAAAATAAAATACTTAGGAATCAATCTAACAAGAGTAGTGAAAGAACTCTCTACAACGAAAATTACAAGACACTAAGGAAGGAAATTGAAGAGGATCTTAGAAGATGGAAAGACCTCCCATGTTCCTGGATAGGCAGAATCAATATTATTAAAATGGCTATACTAACCAAAATGCTATACAGCTTCAATGCAATCCCAATTAAAATCCCAAAGTCCTTTCTTATGTAAATTGAAAAGGCAATCATGAAATTCATTTGGAAAACTAAGAGACCCAGAATAGTCAAAGCAATCCTGAGCAAGAAGAGTGAAGCAGGAGGCATCACAATACCAGACCTTAAACTTTACTACAAAGCTATAGTAACAAAAACGGCATGTTACTGGCACCAAAATAGACATGTAGACCAATGGTACAGAATAGAAGACACAGAGAGTAATGCCCAGAAATACAGCTATCACATACTAGACAAAGGTGCCAAAAACATACATTGGAGAAAAGATAGCCTTTTCAACAAATGGTGCTGAGAAAACTGGAAATCCATATACAGTAAAATGAAACTCAACCCCTATCTCTCACCATGCACAAAACTCAACTCAAAGTGGATCAAAGACTTAGGAATTAGACCAGAGACCCTGCGTCTAATTGAGGAGAAAGTAGGTCCAAATCTTCATCACGTTGGATTAGGCCCCGAATTCCTTAACAAGACTCCTATAGCACAAGAAATAAAAGCAAGAATCAATAAATGGGATGGACTTAAACTAAAAAGTTTCTTCTCAGCAAAACATACTATCAATGAGGTGAACAGAGAGCCTACATTCTGGGAGCAAATTTTTGCCACATGCACATCAGATAGAGCCCTGATCTCCAGGATATATAAAGAACTCAAAAAACTTAACACCAAAAAGCCAAACAACCCAATCAATAAATGGGCTAAGGAGCTGAATAGAAACCTCTCAGAAGATGATATACAATCAATAAACATATATGAAGAAATGTTCAATGTCTCTAGCCATTAGAGAAATGCAAATCAAAACTACTCTCAGATTTCATCTCACCCCAGTCAGAATGGCAGCTATCCAAAATACCAGCAACAATAAATGCTGGTGAGGATGTGGTGAAAAAGGCACACTCAGACATTGCTGGTGGGATTGAAAACTGTTGCAACCAATCTGGAAAGCAGTATGGAGATTTCTTAAAAAATTTGGAATGGAACCACCATTTGACCCAGCTATTCCACTCCTTGGCCTATACCCAGAAAACTTAGAAACAGCACACTACAGTAAAGCAGCCACTTCCATGTTTATAGCAGCACAATTCACAATTGCAAAACTGTGGAAGCACCCCAGATACCCTTCAATAGATGAATGGATAAAGAAACTGTGGTACATATACACAATGGAATATTATTCAGCAATAAAAGAGAATAAAATTATGGCATTTGCAGGTAAATGGATGGAATTGGAGAACATTATGCTATGTGAAGTAAGCCAATCCCAAAACACCAAATGCCGAATGTTCTCTCTGATCAGTGGATGCTGATACACAAGGGGGTTGGGAATGGAGAACATAGGAGAAAGGGAGGAACTCTGGATGTGGCAGGGGGGAGGTGGAGGGTGGGAAAGGGGAATGGGTGCAGCAAAGATGGTTGAATGAGATGGTCAGCACTACCCTCGGTGCATATATGAAGACACAAATGGTGCAACTCTATTTGATTTGCAACCAGAGAAATGGAAAAATTGAGCTCTATATATGTACTGTGACTTGAAATGCATTTAAATAAATTAATAAAAAAAAGATGCCATGTATATATAGTGTAATACCTAGATCACCCAATGAAAATAATCTATGCAAAAACACATTTGACAATAAATTAGACCAATCAAAATGAAAGTAAAATAGAATGATCAGGTAACATAGCATTCAAGCAAAAAATAAAAGAAAGAGTGTAGAAATAAAAATGAAATGACAGGCTTATGATCTAACATACCATTTGCAATATAATTTAAAGTGTATTATATTACTTTAAATGTAAATTGATCTTCGTGGTTTTGAAAATGTTTTGTGTCTGGTTATATTGATATCAATATTTTGGTTGTGATCTTGCACAGTTATCATTATAGATATGATCAGGAGAAACTGGGTTAAGACAACACATGATTTTTTTGTATTATTTCTTATTGCCTGTAAATTTACAATAACTTTGAAATAATAACTCTTATTAGGCAAATAAAACCTAGTCTCATATTTCACTTTGAAATGTCTGAGAATATTTAAATAATGAACCAATCCAAAGCAATTAGATACAACAATAGTGAGAATATAAAAATGACACAAATATAGTAAATTCATCTTAAAGAATCACTTAATCTTGAAACATCTGGGCTAAAATTAAGAAAAATGGTATAAAATTGGGAGTTTAACTGTGGCGCAATTACATAGTATACATTGGAAATAGTATATAAGAAATATATATGTATACACACTGTATATAGTATATAATATGTATACAGCATGCACAGAGAGATTCATTTTTCTGTCTTCTCCACATGAGTTCTATCAGGAGACTTTCTCTAAGCTGTCACAGCTTCAATGTATCACAATTCTAGGAATCTGATTAGCTTGAAATTAGGAGTTCAGAATTATACACGAGGCCAATATTTTATAAATTCAGGACAAAAGGAAATCATCTCTCGGCTCCCTTCAAATTTCAAAATTTATCACATAAAGAGGAGATATATCTATTTATTTCAATATCTAAATTTATAGCTGTGAAAACTTGAATAATAAACTTTACAAAATTTTCTTTTGGAAAATATTAAATAATCTCTCCACAATTTCTCTGCTATGGGAGGTTATATAATTTTGCTTACATAATATGTTAACCACTGTTTTTTAGCATAATAATATAATACTAGAGCATTCAGTAATAAAAATATTATGATTCTTTCTGAATGTTTTATTAAATTGCCCTATGGGATTAATAACAATAACTTGTAATTTTGTTTTTCTATTCTGCTTTTTAAAAATTTTATATTAGAAATATTTTGATTTTATGAGATATCTCAAATTTTTCATATCAAGATTTGCTGGTAAAATGAAAGGAAAATATCTTTTCTCAAAATTCATATTTTTGCTTCTTATTTAACAATAATTATGAAATTATTTTCACTTACATGCTTATGTACAACAGACACATAAGCATATAATAAAAATTATCTTCTTAGAAGTTGATATCTGTCAGATCATGTATGGGAAAAATAAGAAATGGACAGAAATCAACTCAGGAAACTTATCTGTAAAACTCTGTGCCTTGCTACATAGCTGCTATTTTGTCCAAAATTCCATAGTTCAACAGACACCAGTAGCATAATGTTCATGAATTAAATGTCAGTGTATTTTTGACAACATTCCAGAATGAGAAATATATACACAAGGACCCACCTTTTATAGTGAAAGAGACAACCCTGCTTTTCTCTAACTGTGGAATACTTTGTTTTCAGATTAAACAGAAGGGAAGAGACAACAAGAGCCTTCATTTGCCCCAATTCACATTCCGTTTGCTAGCCATGCCTTATGACTTATTAAGCAAAGATGTCCTAAACCTGTGTATACTTTCTGTCCTACAGTCTTATTTATACCAGATCCACCTGGTGGCTTGTTAACATTCATGCTTTTAGTCGCCAAACACAGTCCTTCATGCTGAAGCAGAAGCTGCATAATTCTTACACTTTCCAAAGTATAATAATTGCTTCCTTAAACATCTACAACCCCCTGGGTGGTAAGCATCTTGAATCACACCTGGAAACGAGTATATGGCTGGTCCAAAGAGCATTAATAGCAGATGTCCTGCACTTTGTGCAGATGAAACACCTTCTAGTACCTAAATCTATGACTAAGAAGTGTGTTTCTTTTATTCCTTATGCTTTTGTCCTACCCTGCCAGAAACAGTATGTTAGTCATCTGATGGAGAGCTAGATCACTCCTGCCTTCTTATTTAGTATCAATAATTTGTTATATCCTTAGAGGTATACACAACTGTTGCATTGCTTAGAACAAAACTAAAATTATATTAGAAAATTAGTGTTAAAATCATACATCTCTTTCTTTTGCTCCCCTGAAGGGGGTGTTCAAACAATGATTTATAGGCACTTATACAATCTACTTTGTGAATGTTTATAGAGTTGGCCATTTAAAGCATAATTCTTCTGGTCAGATATTGTACATCATAGAGCTTAATTAAAAGTGCATCTGTTTCACTATGTAGTAAATGATGCATACACTCTACTCCACAGTACATACATATTTCATGTTATAATTATGCATTTTACAATCTAAAGTATGCATTTAATTAAACAGGAAAGTTGTATAATTTTTAAACTTGGTAAACAGATGGAAATGGTAAACAATTGTTTTACGGAGGAATTACGGGACTATGAAACGGGTTCTTTTGTATAGTTCATATTTGAAAATTAAGGCTTGTTATGCTTCAAATGCCTTTATATTTAGCATCATATATTTTCATTCAAAAGAAAATATGGACCAAGGTGGTGATCTTGAGAATCATATTCATTATCCATTAAAACTTCAAAACTATTTTTTGTAAGGAGCAAATATTTTAATATTCAAAATTTAACATTGATACTTTATAATGTGTCATTCATTAGCCTTCTAATTTGAAGTTTCTTGACTGTTTACTTAGAAATCTTGCTATATCAAAACCTGATCCTGGAATGATCCTGAATATAGCACTAGTGTGACCTAAAATGGACTTGCTATGAGCATATCTTGCAGAACATGTCCCTGTTAACATTTACCTATTGTAATACCAACTTTTCTTCTTTGTTTTTTTAATAATCTTAATATCTATAGGTTGTCTTCCAATCCAAATATTGCACCATTGGAAATGATTGTTTTCCTCTTATTGTTTTAAGGAACTCTAATTGATTTTCAGGAGCTTACTTATGATTTGCTTATGTGAAATTTTGTTTATTTATCCAGATTGAGTTTATAGAGCATTTAGAATTTTTGTCTTGCTCTATCTTTAGAATTTTGGAAAGTAATATAGCCTCGGTAGAGTCCTCTTGAAGAGATTGTTGTAAGTCACCACACAAAAAATATCATATCCTTAAAGCCACAAATTTTATTTAAAAAATCCAACATTCACTAAAAACTTAACAGATGTAAGAAAGAAGGACAACAGTGAAAAGAGATAAAAGAAGTGTATTCTACTGTGGTTTGAAAATAATTATTCACCAATAAGATCTTGTGACAGAATACAGGAATGTTCAGAGGTGAGATGATAAGATTAGAAAAGCCATGACCTAACCAGTAGATTAATCCATTTAATGTTTTAGTAATTTAAAACGATTACTATACTGAGTATAACTGTAGGCAGATTTGGGTGGCTAGAGGAAGTAAGTCACTGGGAGTGCACTCCTAGTAATTATTTCTTGTCTTCCTGGTTCCCCTCTCACTTTCTCTCTGTTTCATGGCTACCATGAACTGAGCAGCTTTCTTCCACCATACCCTTCCACCACAACGTTTTGCATCACCTTGTGCCCAGAGCAATGGAGCCAGATGACCATTGACTAAAATTCTGAAATCATGAGCCAAAATCAACTTTTCTTCCTCTAAGTTGTTTTTATTAGGTATTTTGGCCATGACAATGAAGATCTTACTAACACATACACATATTAGAGTTAATAGGGGCTATAACATAAATGTGAATAATATGCTCTTAAGGGAACATTTCACCAGAGAACAAATTTAATTTAAATTTTTATTTTATTTAAAATAAAATTAAGGGAAAATTTCATTAGAGAACAAATATCTATTTTTAAAAGTCCAATACTTGAATTATCCATATGATAAGAACTTTAAATAAATTCACTTTAAATATAAATACACAAATATGTTAAATGTAAAATCATTGGTAAATATATTATATGTTAATAAAATGGAAAGAAAATTGAAAGGGTATATTTTTCTCAAACAGAATGGATTACAGAAAAAATAATATCATTAGATGTCAAGTCAAAACATGATTACAAAGAAGTAAGTTCATGAAGATCGCAGCAATTTTAAATACTATACATCAAATTATATAATCTAAAACTACATACAGCAAAACCTGAAATTAAATGAAAAATAGATAAATCCACAAATGCTTTCAGAGATTTCAGAACTCCATGTTCAATAACTGATTACAAAAATAGAAAAATAACAGACTTGAAGAACATTATCAATCAATCTAACTTAACTGACATTTATAAAACAGTCAACTCAAAAATGCAGAGTATACATTCATTAGAAATGCAAAGATATTTATAATGAAAATTAAGTTTTCTAGGCTATAAAACAAATCATAATATTTTTTTTTTAAATCATGATCGTGATCAGCAGGAGTATCTTTTTGGCCATAATGGATTTAGAATTCATGCCAATAACAAATATTTAAAGAATATTCACAAGTATTTGTAAGCTATATAAAATATCTGTAATTCATGGAACACTAAAGAAATACAATTGAAATTAGAAATCAGTATAAACTAAATAGCAATTAAAAAAACACAACACATAAAATTTTCAGTTTGCAACTATAGCAGCACTTACAGGAAAATTTATGGCAGTAATTGCCTGTGATAGAAAATATGGAAGATCTCAAAACAATTACCTCTAATCCATATTCTAAAATTAGGAAAACAAGCATATTGGTGCGAAAACCACTGGATAGGTAATACTATGTAGAATTCAACATAATAGAAAATAAACGATAGAGAAAAATCTATGAACCTGAAACCTGGCTCACTGAGAAGAACAATAATATTGACACCCCTTCAGACAAACTGCTCATAACAAATCAGGTCACAAACTCCAGGAAAGCACAATAAGAAAGTTATCATTGTTACAGATTCTGCAGATATTTAAACTGCAGTACAGGAAAAATGTGAAAAATTGTATAGCAACAAAACTGACAATTTTGTCAAAATGGAAAAACAATTCTTGAAATAAAAAATTGTTAAAGTTTTATCCTAAGATATCTATAACTTAAATTATTCTATATTTACTAAAGAAATAAAAAAATTAATATTCTTCCAAGGAAAGTTCCAGTCCTGTGTTGTTTTACTGGGAAATTCTATTAAACATTTAAGAAAAAAAATAATATCAAGTGTACATGATTCTTCCAATAAATTGAGAAAGAAAAACTACTGAGCTCATTCCATGAATGTACAATCAGTAAGAAATCACACCAAAGAAATAAGTTTAAAAATATATATAGAACAATAACTCTCATGAACATAAATAAAACAAGCTTGTCAGATTGTAGCAAATTCTATTAAAAATATATAAATGAAGAATGCAATACTGTGTGATTAAATCAAGTCATATTATTTGTCATGTAACAAACTAAAAACATAAAGGTATGCGATCATCTTAATAGTTACTGAAAGAACAATTGACAAAATTCTGCATCTACTCCTGATAAAAATTTTTAGAAAACTGAGAGTAGAACCCATCATTCTCAACCTGATAAAGGTGAGATACAAAACTCCTATAGCTTATATCATACTCAGTAATGAAAGACTGAATCTAAGGAAAAGGTCAGAAAGACGTAAATGGCATTCACTTTTACCACCACTATTCAATATTCAACTGTAGGACTTAGCCAATGCAAGTAAATAAGGCAAATTAAAAGAAAAATCATATACTTACTATATAAAAGTGCCTATACTTGCAGTTGAGAAAGTTGTCTATAGAATTCTGATAGAATCTAAAGAAGAGCTCTTAGAACTGCTTTAACTGTCACAATACCAATATGAAAATATCAATCTTGTACTAGTATAAATTAATTTCTAAATTATTGCAACTATTAAATTTAAAATGACAGTAGCCCTAATATCATCAAAATTTGAAATACTCATTTATAAATTGATCTGAAGATATGTGTAACTCCAACATGGAAATATAGCTAGAAAGTATTTAAAAAGACCCAAGTCAATGGAGAAATATAATATATTAATATAATGGAAAACAAATTAGAGTTAAAATAGTAATTTTTCCCAAGTTAATCTACAGATCTGATGTAATAGAGAATTAAGAAACAAACCTATACATAAACAGAAAACTGATTTTAGAGAACTATCTAAAGGCAGTTCAGTTAAGAAATAATAATCTTCTCATTAAGTATTTCTGGTAAAACTGTATAAGCCTATGTAAAAAACAAATTTCAATTCAAACTTTGTACATGAAGAAAATATAATTAAGGAACAATGATTTGTATCTCAAATATATAAGTAAATGCAAATCTCAATAATAAAGAAGCAAACGATACTAAAATATGGCACTCATTCTGAACAGACACTTAAGCAAGGAAGATATGATGATGAAAAGTAAGAACATGAAAAATTATCCACATCATTAGTCATAGAGAAATTCAAACTAACACCACAATGAAATAGCACTTTTTGTTCCCTCAATTGACATAGGTACTTGAACAGCACTTTGATTATCAAAGAATACTTCAGGCCCAGATGGCTTTATTGGAAAATTCTATCATACATTTAAGGAGGTAATAGTATTTATCATTTACAATATTGTAGAAAATAGGAGAGGGAACATTTTTAAATTTAGTCTCTGAGGAAATTATGACCCTAATATCCAAAATAAAGTAAAAATACAAATTAATATACCTCATAAACATAAACATTAAAGATACTCAATAACGTGTTAGCAAATGGAATCTAGCAATTTTTCAAAGAATTACACATTAAACCAAATGAGGTTACTCTCAGACATGCAAGGATAGTTCAGAATTTGAAAATCAAACAGCTCACCACAGTAACAGGATAAATAAAAAATGCCATATCATTATCTCAAGATATGCAAAAGCGATATTTGTGAGAATTCACCATCCATTCATAGAAAACTAAAAAGTTCATTAAAGTAGTATTAGATGCTTCCTTAACCCAATTGCATACATCTATAGCTATATGGTACTTAACAATGAGAAGATGCTTTCCGCTAACAATAGAAATAAGAAAAGGATGTCGTCTCTTACAATTGCTATTCAACCACCTATTAAAATAACTAGTGAGGGGCTGGCGCTTGTAGCTCAGTGGTATAGCGCTTGCCTGGCATGTGTGAGGCGCTGGGATCATTTGCCTAGCATGTGAGTGGCACTGCATATAAATAAGTAAAATAAAGGTCCATTTACAGGTAAAAAAGCTTTAAAATATAAAATAAAATAACCAGTGAGACAGTATTTAATTTAAAATATTTAATGACAATATTTAATCATACATATTGAAAAAGAAGAAGAAAAACACTCTGTATTCACAGATGACTAATTGTTTATCGTCGCCCGCCGGCAGGAGACAATAATCACGCCGTTGTTCTCAGAAAGCAATCTTTATTTTGTTGAGCGCTCTTCTTGCCTTCCTTGGTTCTCTTTTGTTCTCCCCTTTCTTCCCCCCAGCCTCCTTCTATATACTTTTCATACAGCAGGAAGTATTACCGAGCAGAGTTATAACCAATTAGCAGGAATAGCATTATCAAGCACGAGGGGAATGCATGAGCAGAATACAAGCATGTATCAGAGCAGGCATAGCCCATGAGCCAAGCATGCACAGTGACGTTACCGCCAGCCAATGCTGTGCACTTCCTTAAGTTGTCCACCTGTTTACTGCAAGTTTCTGGCATATAGCCAGGTTGCCATCTTGAAAGGGCAGGGCGGCTCCCAGATCCAGGGAGCCCGCCCCCCACAATTGTCTATATACAGCAATCTAAATGATCTCTTAAAAAAATTCCAAAAAGTGACATTAGAAAGACCACTAGCATCTAGGTCAATACACGAAAGTCATTTTCCTATATGGAAGTAGTGAAGCAATTGAAATACAACATTTAAAAAGGTAGTACCACCTTAGTTATTAACTTAAGAGAAATGAAAATATCCAAACAAAAATTTGTGCACAAAGGTTCATAACAACTTTATCTGTAATAATCAAAATTTGGGAAAAAAACTCAAATGTCCACTTGGTGAATGGATGGCAAATACTGACATACAAATACAATGAAATATTATTCATGAATGAAAATAAAATCACTATTGCTACAAACAAAACCATGGATGAGCTTCAAAATAGTTATATTAGGTTTACAAGCCAAACAGGGCTGGAGTATATATCTCAAAGTTATATCTATATCTTTCCAGCAATGTGTAAGGCCTGAAATTTGATTCCCAGTACCTTCCCCCTCAAAACAAGTTTAAATAATTAAAAAATAATCAGTACAAAAAATTTGACCCTGCATGATTCAATTTATACAAAATTCCAGAGAATAATTTGTAGTAACAGAGGACAAATAAATAGTGAATTAAATGTAAGGCTGGGGCTTGAAGGTAGGTGAGATGCATATACAAAGAGTGGTCAAAAGTAGTCAAAAATGGTAATGAAAGTAGTTAGACATAAGTGGACTAAAATTTATGGTTGAAGAATGAGAACATTCTCATGTGAAATGACATCAGAACTCATGAAAGTGACAACATTTGACAGGAAAATTAAACTAAATAAAAACTATATTGTATTTTTCACACAGATAATAGGAAGGAAATTGCAGCACATTAATTATAATTTTAATAGGTATTTGTTTACTGCAATATGGGAGGATAAAACTGTAGGAGATGCAAATGAATACAGCATAGCACAGACATATATACTATAATGTGGTTGAAGAAAGGCCATGTCCCTTTAAATGATATTTAAACTGAAGCAATTGTTTTTCCAAATTACAGCATCATTTTCTCTTCACATATTATTGAGTATAAATAGATGAATAGAAATGATATGCTGATTCATGAAATGGAGCTCATTAAGCTTTATTTTGTCATTATTTTTGATAAGTATGACATGCTTGTCATTATTCTATTGCCAATTCTGCTGTCAGCACACAGACTGGAGTAAGATGGACAAGTGCTAGAAGAGTTTTCCATGAATAATAAAGGCTACACATTTTAAACCTGCCCACTGTAACTAAAGTCAGTATTTATAATTAATGTCATATGTAGCATAACAGCAAAATCATAACATTAGTGATTATCCTAAGGTTACAAATACTATAGGAAATACTATAATTTCCAAATGAGAGTTTATTTTTAAAAAATAATAGGAGAAAATTAGAAAATAGAACCAGAAAGAATATAAGCTTAACACACTCCTAAATATCTGCGTATATACATTCTTCTTTGTTAGTGATGGAGTTTTGGATGGCCATGTGACTACCCAGCTAAATACCATGTCCATGTTTTTTTCTTATTGCTAGGTATGGTTACATAAATGATTTGGGGCTAAACTAATAAGCATAATAAAATTGGTTCTAATTCATAAAACAATTAAATATTTCCTACTTTAGTTCTTAACCCCTTCCTACTGGCAAAAAAAAATGACAGAAAATACTTAACACAGACAATGGCAAAGATGTCAGAGGAGGCCCCAAAGTCCTATTATACTTACCTTTCCACAGTTATTTACCTGCTTTATACTATTGAATTTTGTGTTTCTCTTGTTAGAGCAATTTATCAAAATTTTCTCAGATAATTCCCTAACATGTGATAGTCATAATAACTTTTATTTATTAGTATTTTACAATAAGCCAGGTATTTTCTTAACTCATTTATATCCTTAATATAATGCTGTCATTTCAGAGAACAAGACTAGTAGAAGGTAAGTGGCATGAATGATTCTAATGACTACGAAGTTATAGATGTGGAAAGAAATTTGGACTTGGGTCTCAGGTATCCTAGAGTTCGTATTGCTTCAATTATACCACAAAAGTTTTTCAAGGGAAGAAAATTTAACTTCATCAAGCTAGTAAGCACTTGATGTGTATCATAGTCTGCGACATATAAAAATTACGTTGATGTCATGGCTTACCCACCTTCCATTTTTTGAATTTATTTTTAAAATATATTTATAATTTTATTGATTTATTGATTTTATGTGGTGCTGAGAATCGAGCCAAGTGCTCCACATGTGCTTGGCAGGCACTTTACCACTGAACCACAACCCCAGCCCCCATTTTTGGAATTTCTGAGACAGAAAAGAAATGTACACTGATAAGATGCTAATACAAAATTCAAAAATAAATTCTTTAAGCAACTTTAAGTTATTTAAAAGAAACTGTATATTTTTTCAGTGTTAGACAAAAATAGTGAATGACTTTATAAGATTTTATGACAATATTAAAAGTCAAATCAAAGAGATTTATCATAGCATAATTAAAATTTGTGAAAAACAATCAAAGTAATAAGCCATTTAAGAATAAAATGAGTAGATTCAAGATAAAAGTCTATTCCTTAGTGGCTCAGGAGGCTGAGGCAGAAGGACTGCAAACTCAACCAACTTCAGAAATTTAGCAAAGCCCTAAGCAAATTGGTGAGGCCCTGTCTCAAAATAAAAATATATATATATAAATAAAAAGGACTGGGGATGTAGCTCAATGGTTAAGCAATCCTGTGTTCAATCCTCAGTAAAAATAAAAAAGTCTATTCCCTATAGGTCATGTTGTTATTATTGCTTATTTAATAAGGAAAACTTATTGATCATTTACAATTACTAACCCCTACTGAATCATTCAAGTAATGCAATTATAAAGTGCCTCACAAGCATTTACTTTTCAGAGGACATCTGAATCTGATAGCGATAGCAGAGTGGATTGTAATTTCTATGGGAACCTTTTTGAACACATACAGATAAAGTGGTCATATCCAAAGATCTAGAGGCCAGGATGCAACCGCGGCATCCAGCAAGCTCTCCAACAACTAGTGGAGCCTGTCAGCAACGAGATGAATGTGGCCCACCCAGAGTTACTCAGGGATTCTTCCATGTAGTTTCTCAGGACTCATAGCCCCTAAAGGAGCAGATGAGAAAATTGCGTTTGTCAGGTCATTGCTTGTGATCAAATGATGAATTCCTGATTGCTGCTAAGACTCAGGAAAGTGATTCAGCAGCTGTTTCTTTGTGCCAGAGCACACTTCATGAAAGGACAGATCCATTGTTACAAAATGGGCCAATTCCCAGGTTGCCTATAAAACTCAGATAAGCCCAACATTTTCCCTTATATGCAAAACACACAAAATGGAATAGAAATTAGGGTTGCTTTCTTCTTAATATGTTGTTTCCTTTCCTTTTGTTTTGTTTTTCTGAGAGTATGAGAGATCAAGCAAAGCTACTGACTGAAACAAATAATGACTTAGAGAGAGGAAGTATCAGAATAAGTTATTGAAACTAGGATTAATTATTTTGTTAAAATTTTGCTTTGAGAAAAAAGAATGCCATAATGTTCAATTATTGCATTTGCTTCAGAGTAATACAATTTACTTCTCAGCAAGTTGTCTTTCCCATAATTTACTTCTTCCATTTTTCATTTAAAAATGGCTTTTTACCACATGAACCTGGTGTTATCTCATGTTGGAAATTGCATCCATCAAAAACACTGAATGATGAAATTATAATTATTTAGAAATAATGAGAGTCACAGGTGGTCCCTCTACATTGCAGATCACATATTTATTCAAATATTTAGCTTCAAGCATAGCATAGCACTAAGCATTCAATTATTGCAGCAGAAATTCCAATGAATTTCCTCTCAACACAAATATATGTACTCATCCTATTTCCTCCTGAAAGAGTATGCTAGTCAGCCAAACTGAGGATAGAGCCCACTGATAAGACTATAGATTGAGGATGGGAAAATTCCCTTCTGAAATATTTTGCTCTTTGCCCATGCATGCCCTACTATAGTTGATATTTTACAAAGTATTTTCAAAATTTCTATACATTTAAATATGTGTATTCATATAAAATCAAAGAGAAAAAACAAAAGAGATGATAGAAGCTGAATCTTAACTGTATTTTCAGAGAATATATGGACAACAACAAATACCAGCAACTCTTTATAGAGCCACCTCTTATGTGGCTAGTAAGGATGACATTTTCTCTTTTGCTATATTATAGATTTGCTAAAGGCCACACCTTAATCAAATAAATAGCAGGATATAAGCTCCTTGAGTTTGGAATTATCTTTCTGTGTATTCTAGATATTATAAGCTGGAGTAGTGCTAGGCATTTATTAAATATTCAGGAAACACTTATACATGACTTCCAATTCATACATGTATCAATTTTGTGAAGTACTTAATAACATAGTGTGTAACTTAGTCTCTATGGTCTAAAAAGACTACTCTATAGAAATAATATTAAAATTTTGATCTAGAAATCAAGTGAGTCAAAGAAAGTTGAGAAACCATTTAAGTAGAACATCATGGAAAAGTTCCTAAGAAATCAACAAGATGCATGTTAAAATAAATGGCAGAATTCTAATAAAGAGACAAAGGAGAAGAGTAGTGTAAG
This sequence comes from Geosciurus inauris, assembly GCA_004024805.1. Taxonomy (NCBI): domain Eukaryota; kingdom Metazoa; phylum Chordata; class Mammalia; order Rodentia; family Sciuridae; genus Geosciurus; species Geosciurus inauris. Next base: position 44,950 of record PVHX01007738.1, read on the forward strand.
GAGATAGGTGGAGATATATGGCTAAAGGTCTTTTAGGTACCATAAAGATTTTATCCGCAGGGCAATGAAAAGTCATCAGCCCGTTTTAAGCAAGAGAATATGTTCTGTTCATTTATTTATTCGATCTAAATTCTCAAAGCCATTCCAATATTAAGAGAAATAGTATTGGCTCACAGATACAATCTTCCATACATAATTCTATCATCCAAGAGGAATCACCTTTTTCTTGTCTGAGTTTTATCATGTAAAATAATTTTTAAAAGTTTAAATAATCACGGATCTTTTCTTATTTAAAAACATATTCTTCAGAAATAGCGTAAGTGCTTTCTTCTAGATGCCTAATTTAATCTTTGGTCAACTAGATACCTTCCTTTGATGAGCACTATAGATATAAAGGATGAAGAAATGCCCACTGGCTGACAATGTGACTAAAGGGTTAAATTGTTTTAGTTTCAGATCCCTCAAAAAACACAGTGATGCATACCCATAGTTCCAATTATTGGGTAGGTCAAGATAGGGGAATCACATGAGCCCATGAGCTCCAGACCAGCTTAGCCAACATAGGGAGACTCTGTATCAAAAATAAATAAATAAATAATAAAAGCAGAGACTGAGATACACAGTAGGGGACTGGGAAGAAGGAGAAGTTTTTTACAAGAGATGTTCCAGGAAGTAGAGAAAGAAAGTGAGATGATGAGGGAAGAAACGTCAAGAAGATCATTGCTGTGCTGGTTACTATAGAAGACAATGGTGAATCAATTTTACTCAGAGCCCTGTAAGCATATGTATAGGAGGCACCCTAGAATTTCCTCTTCAATTGACAGGGATTATCAAATTTCTACCCATTTTTTTCTTTATTATTTAAGTACTGAGTCTGAGGACATTTACTTCTCCCACTTCCGGTCTCTGCAAACACAATGACTGAGGAATTATTTTTTGTGTAGGAGACATCTTTGAAGCAGGAAAAAAAAAAAAAAAAAGCTTCAGATTTTGCCTGAAGAGTATCACTTGAGGGATTTAAGAAAGTGTTAAAAGTATAGGGAGGAATCCTAGAGACCTTTAATATCATTCTCCTGAAAGGAGAAATCAAAGAAGGTTCTCTTATAATTAGTAATTGTTTTATCTGAATTTTAGACCAAATAGTCTGACAACAATATGGAATTAGATATAAAAGTTGGAATAAATAGGGGCTGGTGTTATGGTCTAGATATGAGCTATCTCCCAATAAACACATGTAATAGATAATGGAGATAAAATGATTAGATTATTACACCTAGAACCTAATCAGTGGATTGATCTATTTGATGCACATTTTACTCAACTGTTTTGCTTCTCTGAACAAAAGACTGGACAAGAACAATGCTGGAGGGGGAAAAGTTTATTTTGGGGCCCACAGTTTTAGATATCTCAGTCCACACATGGCTAATTCTGTTGCTTTAGGCCAGAGGTGAGGAAAAACATCATGATGCAGGAGTGTGGTGGAAGAATATAACTTGGGACATGGAACTAGGGAGCAGAGAGAGAACTGCCCTCACCACAGACTTATAAAATTCCAAAAGAATGCCCCCAGGAACCCACCTTTTCCAGCCACACTCTACCTGCCTACAGGTACCAACCAGCTGATCTCTATCAGGGGATTAAGGCACTAATTAGGTTAAGGCTCTGATAACCCAATCATTTCACCTCTAAACTTTTTTGCAATATCTCACACATGAGCTTTTGTGGGAAACCTAATATCTAAACCATAACATTCCACCCCTGTCCCCAAAAGCTCATGTTCAGCTTATAATGCAAAATATACTTAGTCCATTTCCAAGAGTTCCCATAGTCTTAACAGTTTTAATATTGCTGAAAAGTCCAAGTCCAAAGTTTCCTGTGAAACTCAAGGCAAACTATCAGCATGAGTCCCTTTAATAATCAAAAGCAAAGCAAATTACATATATTCAATATGTAAGGGAATTGGACCAAAGCAAGACCAAAATCCAGTTGGGTAAATAAGTCCTGTAGTTCCATGTCTAGTATCTGGAGTACATGGCATTGTGATGTTCTCCTCAAGGGATGGGGTAACTCTGCCCCTATAACTTTGCTGATTGAATCCCACATAGCTTCTCTCTTGGCTTGTTTCTGCTCAATTCCTGTCACTTTCTTCAATAGATGCTCCATGTTACTGGCATTTCTTAATTTTGAAGTTCTCCACTGCAACTTTGTCTTCCTCATCACATTTCCATGAATTGCCTTCTCAGGGGCTGCCTGCAGGGACTCCAACCCTGCTGCACCTTACCTGGCCTCCCAAGACTTGTTTGAAATATTGGTGAAAGCCTACATGAACCCCTAACTCCAGCATCCTGCATTTCTGCAGAACCAGAACCACATGGTTGCCACCAATGTCTGCACCATCCAAAACAGTAGTCAAACCTCCAAGGACCATGGCTGCAACAGCCTCTGGGTGCTTGGATGACTGAACAAATTTCTAAGACACCTGTGCAAGCAGAATGCCTGATTGGTCTCTTCTCAAAATAATTTTTATATTCACATCCTTGAGCCTGAGATGGGTGTGGTCTTGCCAATTCCTGAAATGCCCTCAAGCTGTCTTTCCTATTGTCTCTGGTTAAAGTATTTAGCATCATCTCTTTAATGGCTGTATTATCCTTAACAATCACACATTTCTTTTTATTCAGTTTTCTGCACAAACTGAAAGATTTTCAAATCTTTCTCCTTTGCTTTATGCTCCTGATTATTATAATAAAGTTGGCTAATCCCAAGCAATACTCATGAAACCACCTGAATACTATGCTGCCAAGAAATTACTTCAGCCAGATGAAGAAGTTCATCACCTTTTAATTCAACCTCACAGAAAGTCTTTGAACAAGGGTATTTCTTTAAAGTCATGCTTCGTGGGTCTACTCAATGAGTTGGGGTCCTGAGAGACAAAGAAAAGGGGTCTCTGGGGAAGAAGATGAAATGGAGGGTAGCGGTCTGTGGGGCCACTGTCCCCAGACCCCGGGGTGTAGGTAAAAAACTGCTCTGCATGAGTGAGATGCAGAAGCACCAGACTGAGATGCAGATACACTGTTTATTCCAGAAAGGACAAAAGCATATATGCACTCCTGGACCAATCAGGTCCAAAGTTACAAACAAAGGGGTGCTCTCTGTCAAGAGCATAGTCCATTAGCATAGAATGGGGATGGAAGGGAAGGGTTGAAGGTATGGAGAGTGCTCCTATATATCCCCTTTTTTACTTTTATTTGAAATGTCAGTGGGGCCTTTATGGTCCATAAGCAAGCATGTTGGAGGGATCTGTGATAATCTCCTCATGGGAGAGAATCATTCACTGGATTTCCAGACTCCTACATGCTGCATATAATGGGGGGGGCACAAACAAGACTATAGGCTGTCTTAGGTTGTGCCCCTTTGAGCATCTTACCTGTCATTGACCAATCAGGTCATGTGCAAGAAAGGGAGGGGCAAACAAGGCTGTGCCTGTCTTAGGTTGTGTTCCTCTGAGCATCTTACCTGTCATTGGCTAGCCAGCCTATATACATGTGCCCCAAAATGAATGGTAGGGAGGGGTTAAAGGTATGGAGAGTGCTCCTACACATGGGGAAAGTGTAGACAACTTCTTAGACAGAATGTAACATGAATGGCCTCTAGTCTAATTTCCAATTGAGTCCTTTTCTCCTATAAAACATTATGAGCCAGTCCTTATCTCCACAGTTGTGTCAGTATTCTGGTCTTCTGAAATCTTTTTTTTTTTAAATATTTTATTTAGTTATAGATGAACACAATACCTTTATTTATTTTATGTGGTGCTGAGGATCGAACCCAGTGCCTCACACATATGAGGCAAGTGCTCTACCGCTGAGCCACAACCCCAGCCCCTTCTGAAATCTTGATGACAAACACCCATTAGGCTCAATTTACAACATAAAACTTTCCCAGCTTGTATCTCTAAACATCTCAAAATTCCTCTCAAAAATTCAAAAACCTTCAAAAGCTTCCAAATCTCACTGTTAGTCATAGCAACGTCTCCACTTCTCTGTACTGATTTCTGTTTCTCAGCTTTTTCATTGCTGTGACTAAAACACCTGACAAGAACATGGAGGTTTCAATCCATAGATGGCTTATTCTCTTGATCTGCACCAGAGGTGAGGGAGAACATCATGGTGCAAGAGTGTGGTGGAGGAAAGTAACTCAAGACATAGAACCAGGGAGTAGACAGAGAGCTCCAAAAGCATAACCCTAATGACCCAACTCCCCCATCCAAACCTTACATGCCTACTGGTATCACCCGTTAAATTCTTATTACAGGATTAATGCACTGATTAGGTGAAGTGTCTCATAACTTAAACATTTCACCTTTAAACCTTTTTGCATTGCCTTACATATGAGTTTTTGTGGGACACTTAATATCTATAGTATAGACATTATCTATAGATATTAATATCTACAGCTTAGATATTAGGTTTGGCAGTTTGCTTTTGGGGATTTTATGTCTTTTTCTTGGCCCATTTCTTTCTTTGCTTTCTGGCTGCCATGGGCTGGGCTGCTTTTATCTGCCATGCCCTTCCACCATGGTTTTCTGCCTTGTCTTAGGTCCAGAGCGATGGAGCCTGACATCCATGGACTGAATCTGTAAAAACATGACCTCAAAATAAACTTTTTCTTCTCTAAGTTGTTCTGGTCAGGTATTTTGGTAACAGTGACGCAAAAATGACTAACACAGTCTATATTTGTTAAGTGCATTTCTGCTCCCTATAAAAAAGACCATTCTCCTTAATATGAGAGAGAATGTTCTATATATTCTACTGAGTTGGGGTGTGTAAAAGTTTCTAAATATTTTATAAATAAGAGATTATAAAATGATTGAATTAATTAGAAGAGGTAGAATAATGACATGCTTTGAAAATGAATTAATTGACATGTTTTGGAAATAAATTAATTGTGACTGAGGGCTGAATATAGTATGAGCAAGGAAAATCAGTTAGAATGATTTCCAGGTCTGTGATATAATTGGGTGTAAGTTAGTAACTTAAACTCACATTAAGGATACAGAAAACAAATGATGTGTTTTTGTTTAAATTTGTGGGAGTGAAATGATAAGTTTTGGATGTGATAATTTTTAAATAGGTAAGTGCCATAAGTCAATATTAGGTGTTTATAGTATGATGAGTCTAAGTTTCAACATTGGAATATCAATGAAATCATTTAAATACTCCAATATTTTCCACACAAAGCAACTAATGCTAGTGGGAAAAAAAAGTTTTATTCAAGGCTTAGGATATTTTATATATATATATAAATATATATATGTATATAAATATATATATATATGTATATAAATATATATATAGAACATATAATATAAATATGGAACATACCAACAATGGAGAAAGCCAAAAACTATCAAATATCTCTCTGGTCATATCAGAAAAACTGAGGAGCCAACCAGAGAGCTACTAAACACCAAAAAATGGGACTTTTTTTAGTATTAATAAAAAAATTAAAGTGAGTTAAATATGTCAAGTATATTTAAACCACAGACATCAGAATAGTACAAAAAATCTAATGTCATAATCGAACACTGTAAGGGAGCAAGTCACTCATTTGAGAAATCATTAATGGTTAATCCTACTATTTCAATACAAATTATACCACTGGGTAACAAATAGCAGCCAAAAACTAGAGGTTCTTAGTATAGAACTATCCAAGTAAACAAATGAAAAATGAACAAGAAAATTAAAGATCATCATTTTGTAATTCTAATAAATTAATGGAGCAAGGCAAAAGATCTGTTTGGGGAGTTGGTGTTTTGTTCTCACCATAATGGGCACAAGCACACTGGTCATAAACTTTAAAATGAAGCCTGATATTTTGTTCTCTCTCTTACAATATCCCTGACTGCCATTGTTGTTGAAACTTGGAGAGAACTGCCTTTCAAAAAGAGATTGTAAAGTAATCTTGGTTACATTTAAAGTATTAAAAGTGGGGCTGGAGGTGTAGTTCAGTGGTAGAGCACTTGCCTAGCACATGTGAGGCACTGAGTTCGATCCTCAGCACCACATAAAAATAAATAAATAAAGGTATTGTGTCCATCTACAACTAAAAACCATTCTTAAAAAAGTATTAATTCCTATAATAAAACACAATTAAAAATAACAGTATAAAAACAAACAAGGTGAACCAATTTAAATAAAAATTGGCTTGTAGTATAGGCATATGTATGAGAAACTGAATAGTTTAGTGTTTCTCTCTCTCTCTCTCTCTCTCAGACACACACACACACACACATACACACACACACACACATACCACAGACATACAATGATATCTATGTTTATACTGAGAACTGGATTCAAGTTCAAATTTATTTTGTGTCTATCAAACAAAAACCTTTATAATGAGAATTGTTTTTTAAATCCCAGTTTCTGGAAATAATACACATGTCTTTTTGATATTTTCACCATTTGTCTAAGAATAAGAGTTGTTTCAATAAAACTTAAGATTATCTAGTAATGTGTCAAAAATCTGTTGTGTGGCCAATTGCCAAGTAAACTGAACAATAGAATGGCATATGGCAGAGGATCCATGGGTCACTCATGTACTTGAACAATTTATTGGGAAATTGGCATTTCATATGGTTAATCAATAACCACTATATGCTCACTATGGAAAAGGGTGTTACGTATTTATGCAACAAATATGATATTTAGCTGCTTGACATTTTAAATTTATAATCAGATTATAAATGTGACATTTCAAAAGCAGAAATGGTTATTAGAAAAAGAAACTATTAAATGAGGAAATTCAGAGAATGGCACCTTCTAGAATATAGAACAATGTCTATATTCATGGAATTTCTCCAAATAGCATACTTGTGATAAGGAACAATGTAGCTTCTAAATCAGGGGAAAATTATGATCTCCTATAGGACAACCCAATTATAAGACTCCATTATTTTCTCTCTTCAGCCTAATATGTAATTTCAATTATTGTTGTGTAGCATTAGATGAATAAATATAAGAATAATTTATATTGCCATGGCAGTAATTACCCACTATGATTACTGAGCAAGATTTATTCTTTTGTTATTATGACTTGTGTTGGCCAACAGTAGTTTGGAAATAAAAATGAAGTCAAATTGCTCATCAACTCTGTGTCATAGGCATTGGGCTATCTAAAATTTTCTATCATATCTGAAAAGAATCATAGATTTCTAATTGATTGTGTCAAAGAAAAATTATAGGTGCTCATCTTTAGCTGGAAGATATCCACAAGAGAACTATAAACACTCAATTTAAGAGGATATAATTCTCTTCCCTTTGTATTTATAGGTGCCATGACATCATAATGCTGGGAACCATCATGTTTATATGTTTTCTGCAAAGAGATCACTTACAGTAAGACTATTATACTGAAATATGACCATTAAAAGTGACAGAACAAAGAAATCCTTCATGTGTAATTAATTTTCTAAATGATGGGGAAGTTTCTTTGGGGTATTTAACACTAATGGAATTAATTAATATAACCACACAGAAATGGGTGTGCCTAATAATTAATGATCATAATGAAGAAGAAACTCAGGAAGAGTGTTTTCCTACAGGTGTGATCTGTGTATGCTTACCTGTAAAATTATGTGACCCCTCCCAACTGCTCAATTGGCACTTTAATACATGATAGTATTTTATACACATATTGATACTTATGATATCAAATGTGGATTTGGTCTATTGTTGTTAGTTGTAATTTTCTATAGTTTGAAAAATGTTTGTTTTTTCATGCATGTAATAAACTATATGCAACACATTGCAATTTTGAATGATGCTGTGCATATGCAACAGGAAATAGCAGTTTTGAATTGCAAAAGTCAATAAAAGAATAATCCACTGGTGTAGGAAATCAGAATTTAATGAAACTGTCATTAATATTTATAGTAAATGTCATATAAATCTAAAGAGATATGTTAACACCAGTGTCTGAATATCCTAGAATTGCTTGAAACCACATTTCCAAGGATATATTTTGTTTTGGTTGAAAAGCCTTCTGATTTTTGCTCAAATGTTTATTGTTTTATTTGAAAATGCTTTCTCCTTTTTGTTCCAGATGTTCCTAGAGAAAACACAGAACATGGTGCATAAATGACAGCATAAAGTTGTAAGCATAAACTATTTCATTCATGAAGTTGCTCTGACAAGATCTTCTGATGACTGGAAAGCAAAATACTCTTTCCTCGTGGCTCTTACAGCTCTCTGCTTACTACAGAACCCTTAACTTAAAATTTTCTCTTCTTATAAAATAAACAAAGACTTTATGTTTTTTATATTTAAGAAGTCATTTTTGAATTCATTATGCAGTGTTTAAAAACAATTTGTTCAAATAAAATACTATTTTGGTTTAAAACAGTAGTTTGCAGAGTTGAGATAAAATTAATAAAATATACAATTTTTCAAAAATGAGAAGATATGATAAAATGCTTATGATGATGTGACCAACATGTTGAAATAAACATGTATAATATTTAGGTGCAATTATATATATTTTATATACTACATAATGTAACTGATTGCATGCATGCATTTTAACAATCTCTTTCCTCATAAAGATAGTGGATTTGTACATTCTTCATAGTAATCAAGTAACTGTTTATCATTTTATTTTTCTAATACCCTATCCTTTCAATATATAGCTCATAAGAGATGTGTATAAGTCTTTTGGGCTCTTAGAATGCCTTTATGGAAACTTTCTCCGAGTAGTAAGAAGGAGCATTTTTAATGCTAAAGTAATCTACTCTGCTTACAAAACAGCAAATGAACAAAAGCAAATGAACCAAAATATTTTCAAAGTACTCAATTTCAAAGTTTTAGGATTTATCTCAATTATAATACCATTGCTCAAAATTATTTCAAAATTCCCTTTAATATCTGTCTTCAAAACAAAGCTATTAGGCTCGTAAAGAGCATACTTTCTTAGTTCTATTTTTGTTATTCTCTCACTCAGTCTTTCCTAATAGATAGGTCTCCACTGCTTTCGAAAAACTCAAACTTTGTACTGATTTGTAAAACACAATCCTAAGAAAGTTGTTTCGTCAGTGATCACATTATTGTGAAGAAGCATGTGTATCAGGGTGAATGCATGGAATCAGTTTTCTATAATTCCCAAGGTAACTGATATACTAAATTCTTCCTGAACACCACTGGGCATGGAGATTGGTGTAGTTCAAGGCTAGTGCTAAGTATAGAATATGTGCTCCCCAGACTTCTCACTGAAAACTTTTCACTCTAATCTAAAAGTGCAAGAAGAAATATAATTTATTACGTAGAGATCTTAAAATAAACATGTAAATCCATATCATAGCCAAGCCTTAGTCACTGTGATGAAATAAGCAGGGTAAGCATTCTTTGGGGTGCTCCCATTTTCTATACCACATTACTTTAAAAAAATTTTTCCCACCATAAAGTAACAGTATCATCCTGTTGTACTGGGCTTTATCTCAAAATGACTACAACGTATTATGCCACTAACATGTTTGTCTGATTTTTAAATTACCTTCAGCTGTTGGACATGCTCTAAAGATGAGATTTGTGATATTTTGATAACTAGATCAGGGGAATATTTTAGAATAGATTGACTTCTGTGTAGTGTGTCTTCTAAATGACAGTGATAAGTATCACATCTCCCTTGTGTTCTGCCCTTCAGTAGGAGGATCATTTACATTTTAGGTAGGATGGTAGGAGCTGAAGATGTGGGAAGAATACAAACAATGATTTATCCTGTTTCATGGGGCAGAAAAGGAAGCTTACTAGGCAATTTTTTTCCATTTCTCTTCCTCCTCCTATTTTGTCTTCTCTGTCTTCCTACTCATTTTCCTCTTTTCAGATGAAGCGAATTTGCAAACTTTTGATATCCATGTTTAGGAGTTATATACAAATAATGAAAAATAAGCTATAATCTTAATAACTATTTCCTTTAGCTAAAAATGCATATGGCTGTGGAAAAAATCTAATATAGTAGGAGTTTTTATCTGCACTGATATGAATAGATGTATTTTTCTTTTTTAATTGGTAAATAATATCATCACTTTTAGTACCCTAAAGACAAAATTATTATTTTACTACATACATAGCATCTTAATATACTATATATATATTTACATATATATGTATTATCTTAATATATAGAGCTATAGATATCTTGACAGATGATTGATAGATATCTAATATAGATCTATACTTGTATGATGGTGTCATTCTATTTACAAACTTAAGGGAATTAATTTTAAGCATCATGTTATTGGGTGCTTTTGAATATCATGGAACTTAGTGTTCCTAATTTAAAATAAACTGTACATATTGAGACAATAACCCCAAGTTTCTAAGTAAGTAAGTGTGTGGATTTGGCTGCCAATAAGATTATAATGCACAAAGAAGCCTTTTCATAGACATTTTGTTTTTCCCAAGTTTATCTGAGAATCCCTTAAAATGCCTTAAAATATGTGAACAAATTCATCACTTGCTTAAATATTACAGAGCAAACTAACAACTTTCATTCTACAAGTCAATATAGTAGAAAGAGTTGGGTATCTGAGCAAAATTTTGGGTAATCAATATTGTACACTTTTTATGAAAGTTGCAAGCAATAATTGCACATGCAAAGTAATTTAGAACTCTAAAATCTGAAATATTTTTCTGTTCAACATATCTCTCTTCAAAATGCCTGTTTTATTATTTATTTGTGTACATGTGGTAACTTAGTAGGTGATAGTAAGTATATACTTTTCTAATTCATTGATTTACTCTTATAAAGATTTTACTTTATCAATATAGGACAAAGAAATGCTTATTTAAACTGTTCTACAAATTTAATTAGTAATTGTGGATAACATGGATAGCATCATACCTTAAATGCACTAATTTCCAAGAACGATCTATATGATTACTCCTGCCATGTGTGTTTTACAGCATACATTCTTTAAAAAAAGTTATGTACTGTTTCCTCGTCCTCATATCGGTTTAAATGACCCATGATCATAGTTTCAGTGTTCACAATCAGTGTCTACCATTTACTTGGGTTTGTCTTTAGAAGTAATGATATTGGTAATATTGAGAAGAAAAGAGAATCTAGTAGGAAAAAAGAAAAGGAAGAGGAGGAAGAAGGAGGAGAGAAGGAGGAGAGGAAGTTCAGCAAGAGGAGAAGGACAAGGAAATGAGGGAGGAAGAGGTAAGGAGGAGAAGAAATAAAGAAAGAACAAAAAGAGGAAGGAAGGAAGGAAGGATGGAAATCCAGCTAATATCTGCCTTTGCAGGGAAAAATAATTTCAGTCTTTATTTGCTAAACCAGAGGAAAAATGTTCCTCTGTTGTATTAGATTTAGTCATTCCTCTTTAGTAATATGCAATATTCCTCCCATAGAAAATTTAATTAATAATTAGTAATACTAACCTGAAGACTAAAATACTCTCATCCAGGAAATGGTAAATGTACAGTAAGCTCACGTAGACACAATAAGTGCTGTCTGCTCAAGGCAGTGCCTTATCTCCTAGCAAATGGAACATTCTTCCTTTGTGCATCTTGTGCTGTGTTTACAAGTGTCCTGGAATTGGTATTGTTTTAACTCATGGTGAGGCTATCTTACTCTATTGTTTCCTCAGTTTGGTATGCTAATGCTTTTTGTGTGTATTCAGATGAAAGTTTCATCCATTAAAAATGTTCATGGATATTATATATGTATATTGTATTTAGAAGTTATAAAACTTCTAAAGCATCCGGCATGTGATCTGGTACTAAGCACATAACATTTTAATTCTCACTTTTCTGAAAAATACAAAGTGATAAACTCTAAGCTTTGTGGACTTGTCCTGAGAAAATAAGATGTATCTCAATTCCATGGCCTAAAGATGACTCTCATTGCTTTTATTAGAAATATTTAAGCTTGTTTAGTTTTCTGAGGGCTAGAGCCTTAGTAAAAAATATTTTACAAATAATTTCATTACTTTCTTACATGAGATGAATGAGCACAAAATGTCAGACCAAGAAAAATAATTTGAATATTTCTCTAATTATCATTAGATTTAAATGCCTTTAAATCACTTTAGGTTTCTCATTTATACTCAAATACTTTCCTATGAAAGTATTTATCATTCTATATAAATTTTTAAGTGACTTTAGCTCTCTCTGTTTCAAAACAGTAAAATAGGATAAAATCTCCTACCACCATTAATTCTAATAAAAATATTCAGTATTCAACTAAATTATCAAGATGCTTTTTTTCCCTCCACATGTGGGTCAAACCCCACTTTCCTCAGGGAAATTATCTGACTTCCAATAGAATTATAAACAGAAGCTCATAACAGTAAAAGTCTCACTAACCAAGCAATTTGCCATAATTTAGTAGAAGGGTTAAAAAGTCAGAGTGATAGGCAAATGGCTTGCAGCACATAGCCTTATAAAAAGATAGAGTTTATGCATATAACTGGCCTCCTGTTATGCAAAATATACACCACTAAAATTGACACATCAGAGACTAATTTTGCTGTTGTCTACATTGTAAATTATAAATGAAATAAATACACAAAACCCAAATCCCATAAATCATTAATTTTTAGCCACATGACGAAAGAAAAGTTGACAATCTTAGTTGTTTTTAAGAATTTCAATGCAGGACAGCATTGTAAAATAATTTATCATGTAAGAAGAAGCAGGATTTCTTTTTCACTGGAGGAGTGAGATTCAGTAATTATCATTCAAATTAGGACTCATTTATAAAAGCTTGAATGTAGTGATTGCTGATAACACATTCATCATTCAGAATGAAAATATTTTATTATTCAATTAGTAAACATATTACACAGTATTGCATTAAAAATAAGAAATTATCCTGTGAGAACTACAGTCAGCCAGCATATGATTATTTATTATGATGATGATTTTAAAAATCATCCTTTACTTCTAACTTTATATTTGATGTAATTTTAGGTTCATAAGCATTTGTAAGAAATCATGAAGAGTATCCAGGTATACTTATCAGTCAATTGTAATATCTTGACATAGAACCATACAATCGATAAATCTTACTAAAATTTCACCAGTTTTATATACATTCATGTTTGCCTGTGTGTGTGTATGTGTGTGTGTGTGCATGTGTTTAGTTCTGTAAAGTTTTATCATATTTGTGGATCCACATGACAACCACTACAGTCAAGATACAAAAAAGTTATATAAGTTATATTGCACCCATCTTGTTAATTTTTATAGCCAATTTTACCTTTTGCCTCTTAGCTCCCACTATCTATAAAATCCTGAAAATCACTCTTTTCCATGTCTATAACTATATCATTCATGTCATATAAATGTAATATTTTAAGATTATTCTTTGTATTCAAACTAAGGCTGAATTTGTGCCATGCTGATTTTTTTAATGAAATTATAATTTCTATAAAGTGTTTTGTGGGTACCTTGCAATTTTCTATATAGACAATCCTGTCAGCTGTATGTGAAATTTCTTCATTCAATTTCATATTCTTTGTTTCATTGCCTTAGTTAGAACTTCTATAATTATGTGAAATGAGAGAATTGAGTGTAAACATCCTTGTTCCCAAATCAGTGGCAAAGCATTTCGTATTTTTATGTCAGCTGTGTGCATTTTGTAGATGCCATTAAGGAAAGTACCCATTGATTGTTAATATTTTGATATTTTTTATATTGAATATGTATTGGATTTTGTCAAATGCACCATTTCATAAGAACATATTTTCCGTCCTTAGCTTATTGATGTGTTATATCAGTTGATTTCCAAATGTTCAAATTGCCATACATACCTAGAACAAATGTCATGTAATGTTGATGTATAATTGTTTTCGTTCTTTCCTGTATTTGAACAGTTATATTTTGTTGATGATTTTGTATCTCAGTTCATGAGATAAACTAGTTTGGTTTTTGTATCAGGACAATATCAGTATCATAAAATGAATTGAAAGGTATTCCCTTTCTTTGTATTCATTGGAAGACTTTGGATAAAATTGGTTTGAATGTTTCTTTCAATATTTTGAATAATTATTCAATAAACGATCTGAACTTACGTAATTGTTAATGGGAGTTTTTGATTACAAATAAAATGTCTTTTATGGTTATATAATTATGCAGGTTGCCTATTTCAATTGGTTGAGGTTTAGTAGTTTGTGATTATACAGGTATCCATTCATTTGTTTAAAGTTGTCATATTTATGAGCACAAAGTTATTTACATTATGTTTTTAATATCTTTATAGACTTCAGAATCTATAGTTATATCCCATTTTATTCCTGATATTAGTGATCTGTGTCGTTTTCTTTTCACTTTATTTAGTCTTGCATTATCAATTTTATAAACATTATTGATTTTTTCTGAAAATCAGCATTTTACTTCATTGGATTTTTTCTCTAATGTTTCCATCATTTTAAAAATGTTATTTAAATGGAATATCTGAGTTTATTTTCTCATCTAGTTTTTTTTTTTTGAGGTGGAAACTTAGATTATTAAATTGAGACTTTTCAAGGGTAAATACTAACTGCTATATATTTTCCTTTCTGCACTACTTTAGTTCGGTCTCATATGCTTTGGTATTCATCTTAGTCAGTTCAATTTATTCTGTCACTATTTTTTCATTTATTTGTTTATTTATTTATTTTCCCTTTGAGCTATGGATTTCTTAAAAGTATGTTAATTTCCAAGTGTTTACAGAATTTTCACGGCATCTTTGTTATTGATTTCTAGTTCCATACAATTATGATGAGAAAATAGAACCTGCATAATTTCAATTGATTTAAATTTCTTCAGTTTTATTTTATGGTCCAAAATATTTTCAGTCTCAATGAATATTCCAAGAGTGCTTGAAACGAATATGCACTGTGCTCTGAGTTGATGGATTGGAATTAAGCTCTATTTGTCAACATGTTGGCTGATTTTTTGGCTCAACCATTTTCTTTTTAGCCACAGCCTAAGTATGTACTTAGTGCTTACTTTTTACTCTATAAAATGGAAATATTAGGGATAATATGAAATAATATTTAATAGTTGTTTGTTAATAAAAAATGTACCAAACATACAGATGACCATTGTTACCTCTGCAATGAATGTTATGAAATTGAGATCAATGCTTGAAGTTCAATGTTATAAAAAAATTTAGGACAATTATCATTTGAGATATGATTGTAAAAAACAAACGACTAATTGAAAAGTTTTATTAATTAAACAAATCATCAATTTGTTTAATTTTTGTGGTTTGGTAGAAGGAACCTGTGACATCATGAACACTAGGCAAATGGTCTACCACTGAGCTGCAGCCTCAGTCCAGTGACTGCTCCAATAGCACTCAACTGAGAAGTGCATTTCTCAGAAGTGTCTGACCGGGGCTGGGGTTGTGGTGCAGTGGTAGTGTGCTTGCCTAGCACACGCGAGGCACTGGGTTCGATCCTCAGCACCACATAAAAAAATAAAATAAAGACATTCTGTCCACCTACAAATAAAAAAATAAATATTTTTTAAAAAAAGAAGTGTCTGATCCATGAAAGTCAAAATTAACACAAGAGAAATTAAATCTATTTCTGATCCTTGAGACTCCCAGATCTCCTGCTGTTTCACAGATTAAATTGTTAGAGTATATCTTTATAAAAAAAAGTAGGGCTGATATGATGTTTTCTAATTTTCTGTCAATAGAAACTTCTCTGGGCCTGGAGGTGTAGTGGAATGATTGTCTACCATGAGCAAGTCCCTGAATTTAATCCCTAGTACTGAAGAAAAAAAAATTAAAAGCAATAACAAAAACTACTAAATCACTAATTGCTCATTAGTGATATGGTTGTCATATTGCCAACAATTGTATAGGTAATGAGCAACTACTATTATAATTTAGAGACTGCAAATACCCATTGTGATTTTTATCAAAAAACTCAGAATAAATTCAAAACTGCGAATGAGTTTGACTCATCAATCGAGTATAATACACCAAAACATTTTAACACACTGTTACCATAACAGACTTAGGCCAGCGGTCATAGTACTGCTTATGGTCCAGTAGGGGGCAATAACCTGTACAGATAACAAAGGTTCTAATTCTTGAAAGAGTAAGCATAACAGCAAATATCTGATTATATTTCTTGAAGGCATTTGATAATATTTAAGAAAAATGTATTGCTAGACACATAGATCTCAATACACATATATATGTACATACATATGTATATATACATGAATTTGTGAAACTGATTTTACTCTTACTATTATCATTCTGTTATATCCTTTGATATATAATCTTAAAGTTGCCAAATAAAATGAAGATAAAATATGCAAGATCAAAAAAAATTCAGTGTTCTATTCCAAACTATTAATTTTATCCTATATTTATATATTAATTTGTTTCTAACTTCATTAGGAACTTTTAAAAGCTTATATATATATATGTGTGTATATATATATATATAAACATTTTCTTAGTTGTTTTGTATCTTTCATCTTATACCTTTTAATTATTTTTCGTCTTTTGTAGTTGATGCTTTTGATCAGCAGTTTTTATGTACAGACTAGTGAACTCTCATTATCTGTAAAGGCACTTTCTTGATTATGTTACCCATTTACATAATGTGTTAAATATGTTTTGGATCCATCTGTCTCTATTTATCAAATTTTAAAAGTTCCTGGCTGCCCAAATGTGCCATGAGTTAATTCTCTGTGCAAATCCTAAGCTTCAATAGGCATTATAATTTAAAAATCACCAAAAAATTATCTAAATTGGAGTTCTGAAGACAATATCAATAGGATTGTAAAACTTAAGAGTAGGAAAACTTTTAAAAGTTTGGGTGAAGAGCACAAAGCGCTTTCCTAATTTCAATATCTTAAATAAACATCAGTAATAACAAACAAGCAAATGAAAAAAACAAGTGTTCAAATGTCCTGGGAAGTTTAACAGAATAAAATTAATAGAAAAGAACATTTACTTCACTTTATCTGACTAAGCTGTATCCATTAGAGGAGATTAATTCTTAAGAGGATTTTTAAAATTATTATTAATTTCAAAACAGTTTATTATCCCTGCATGATGCAAGTTTTATAACAGATAGATGGCACAACTTTATTTTGGTCATTTGGATAATAGAACTGATCACGTAGAATACCAAAATACTTTGAATCATGCTGATGGACTATGTTTTCAAAAATGACTCCACAATATTCACTATAATCATATTCAATTTATGGATTTATTCATTTCATTCCTTGAGGATCCATTTTACTCTCTGTTCAGCTTACGTTTAAAGCTTTCACATCTTGGAAGCATATATTTGAATCATCTGACATGTGTCGGGAATGATCTGAATTGTCGACACACAATATGGACACTTTGAAGTAAATTGATTCTAAGATTCTTGGCCATCTCCAGTAACACATGTAATTCATTGAAGACAGTTGAAACATGATAAACATACAGGAATAGAATAAAGTGGTATGCAAAATTGTTTACAAAGAAAATAACAAGAAGTGTCCAGTCTTCAGTGAGGATGAGCAATCCCTTCAGAGTTAGATTTCAATAATGTTTCTCAACATTTTGGTCAAGATGAATTTTCATCTTTTTTGTCAGGCTTTGAGAGAGGGTTCAATATTTTGCTTCAGAAAATGAATGACAATAGCATTCCTCAGATAAAAAACAAACATAAGTTTTCTCTGCCTATATCCCAATTCTTCTGAGTGGATGGAGTTGTAACTTGTAACTACTGGATATGAAGGGTTTTATATATCTTTCACTCCTTAAGTTTTGGAAGATGAGCTCTTGTCTCTCTCTCTTCCATCTCTCTTCCTTCCTAATAAAGAAGGGTGTGTAAAGGGGTCAATCATATGACCAGCCTCTTAGGATTTCTTTCTTTTGTAGTATTTGATCCTCACTCTACCAGTTCTTCACTCCCCTGAGGTGTCAGCTTAAAGGAAAAGGATGTGAGCCAATGAAAGGCCAGTAGTTGCTTGGATCCATCTGACACTGGGAGGAAGAGGTTAATTCACACAGCACATGCCAGGATAAATGTCTACATATTTATATTATTTTAATCTTTAACTCTCTTGCTATTATTTCTAATTTGGTTTCATATTTGCAAAAGGAAGATAAGTGAGTAAGTGATTTGGCCCCTCAGGTCCTAGCAAAATTGAGATTTTAACAGTCGAGGTCCCTCTGTCTTGCAATACCACATGTTCATTCTCCAGGAAGAAATAAGTATGCCACCTCTTTGGCTGTGCCATCAGAAGGTAGGACAGAAATGCCCACATTATCCCAGGACCTCCAGACTTCATGGCCATTTTAAATAACTCTTGTCACAGGTCATTCCCTATTTCTTGGTCCTCATAATAGTCTACTCACAATTATGTGTAGTGCATGTTCTTGCTGGAGGTTAACTACAATATAAATAACATAACCAAGAACAATATAAAGTATATAATGAACCAATAAATGCAAGTCCCTATGCTTTAATGTATGTATCACATTACAAATGTAATATAATTTTTCTTAATTTTTTGTTAATGAAATAGAATTAACCACTCATATATTTATAATTAGAAAATATAATATTTGTACTTTTGTTTTCAATCAGTGCCTTCTTGTGTTTATTTACACATATTTTTCACAATTTGGTCATTTGGCTTTGTTGGATTGACACCTTCTCCATAAAAGTTTTTCATCTTTGTTTTAGCAATGTGCTCTCAACCTTTCATCTTTCATTCTATCACATGTACTTCACCTTTAGTTCTCTTCTAAAACGTATAGCCAATCGTGTCATTCCATGCTCTAAAATGTTCATAACATTTTGTCACCTATACAGTAATGTTCAAACTCTTCAGTTTCCTTATTGCCTGGCCCATCAATGCCTGTGGAAACTATTCTCCTTAACGGTTCTTGGTTTTACAATTTTTTATTAGTTTCTGCAATTTTGTCTGATATAGTCATTGAATATTCTGCTAAGACTTCATTGCATATGCTGTTTGGTCCACATGGAATATTTGCTCCTTCTAAATTGGCTGGAGAACACCTAATCATGATACCACTCAGCACTCCATTTTTTATGAAGCATTTCCTGGACTTTCCCAAGAGAGCATTAATAACCCAATGCTCTGGCTTCTGTGGTTTCCTATAGTCCATTGTATCTCATATTTTAATTGTGTGCACAAATACTTTCCCTCGTTTGAATAACTGAAACATGAGCTCTTTAAAATCATTTACTTTATTTTTATCTATTTACTTTTAATGTTACAAAGTCAATAAAAGAACAAACAAAAAGCAGGAATGGGGGGAAATTATTAATAATCAGAGTAATATAAAATAAATGAGCATCTTGTGGAGAGTAAATTGTGGCTTCCTGAAAAGAAATATCAAATTCACATCTTTTCATCCACTGATTTCTTTCCCTCCTTCTTTCATTTATTCAGCAATCGTCTGTCCATCATAGAAAAAGAGATGTTGACAGAATATAACTCATAATTTTCTCTAAGTGGAGCATTATGTTTATCAATATCATTTTATAAATAGAAAGATTTGACTATGACCAATAGTTGGTCAGAATTGATTTTAATTTCTTATGTGGAAATTTACTAAAGCATTTCATTATATATCCTACAATGTAAATAAACAGCTGATACACAAATAAGAATTATTGAACATTGAGGAACTCCGGCATTTTAAAAGTAATTAGGGTATATTTTAAGTGTGAGGAATATACAATTAAGGTTAAATCATTGTTTATAAATATATTGCAGAAATACTTTACAGATGTGTGGAGTGCTTTATGGTAATATGCCTGCCCTTACAAGCATTGTCAAAATCAGCCTTCAGTTGTGGAGAGATACATCTGCCAGGAATGTAGAGAATAGAAATATGAAACACAAGACGGGGCAGGAGTCTCTTAGCACTCATTGAACACAACCATGTTCAATTTGTATCATAATAAATGTCAAACCAAGCTTTGAAATCTTGTTTATGGATCACAAAACTTTGAAACTCATGTGCTATTTTTATCTCTTCTATAGTCAATGTTTCAGAAAAAAAAAAATCTTAAATAGTACACCAGGCGATATGATAGATTGGATTCCGTGGATTCTGATATCAAAAAAGTGAGCTCTTTGACATAATGCAAATCATGCAGTGTAAAGATTAGAAACATGGTTAGGAGAAAAGAGAGATATATAAAGACAAAAAAAAATACATTTCGTGGATATTACAAATACATGTCTGAGGAAGAAGCACAAAAATTCTTAGTGCAAAAAGCAGAAAACAGAGATTAGGCCTTCATTTGTTAGTTATAAAAAGAAGTAACATTTTAAAATGAAAATGTAAGTACAATTATTCAGGTATCACCAATATTTAGGATAATGATGTTCATGAATATACTATGATGAAAGATCATCTTGCTTAAAGAAATATTATCTGTAGGAATGACATGCTTCAAGATAACATGCTTAATACAAAACATTGTAAAAGCATGTGAATTGTTTTAAAAGTTAGCACAGTTATTTTGAAATTATTAAAGCCCTTTTTCTGAGGTAGTAGTTCAGAGTTTGCTTGAGGGGACACTGCAAGAAGGGAGAAAAGCTAAGAGAACACCTTCATGCATTCAAAAGAATTTGAAATAACTAGGAGGCTAAATGGAAAGGCATGGAGATTTCAGAAAAGTTCTAAAGAGATTGTGATAATGAAAACAAAGGACTGGGGGCATTACTTAATTTGTGGTTCAATTTTATTAACTTGATATTTTGTCAGAATACAAGATTAAATGCTGACTCTCTACTATGATGCATTATGGTCTAATGTGTGAGTAATATTTTAAAATATGTTAAAAGTCATTTATACTTGTAGGAAAAATATTCTGAGTGAACAAATATTTTTCATTTACATTATCAATTGTAAAACAGTGACTATGTATAAAGTGAAATAATAGGACTCGGAAAATAAATACATACATTCAAAAGAAAAAATAACTTCAGATAATGAATACTGTACAACAATTTATAAATTATAAGGATATTTCTACAATCATTCAAAGTAAAAATGTCTATTAGAATATAGAATATAATTTAGGAATTTATATTATCCCTATTAGGCTAACTAAAGGAATATCTATATTTATTTATGAAGATTTTGAAAAAGTAGTCTTGAGGATATATGTGCATTGTGAGCACATGTCCAAGGAAGGTTGCACTTTAATGATCTCATTTATCATAGGAAGAGCCACTTATTTTACCAGTTTTGGTATACTCTTGGTCTCTCTGTCCCTTGGATATAATTTGTGATAAGTAGTCTTTCACAATATTTATGAATGTAAGCACTGATGTGTGACTAATCTGAAAATTATCTCAGGCTTTATTTGTCTCTCCTGATATTTTGAGTCAAACTTCAATAAAGGCTTAAATTAAAAAATCTAACAGAAAAAAGAAAAGGCAATTTAATAACATTAACTATGTATACTCAAGGAAATGAAAAAAAAACTTCATAGGAGAAAATTAAAATGAATTCAAAGGGTAATGACAAGAAATATAAAAGTGTCACACAGTCTCAAATGAAGAGTCAATTGAGGGAAAGTACGCATAAAATCCATAAGATTTCAGTTTGATTTCCTCACTCACCACTGAGATTTTAAAATATATCCTCTCAAACATATTTAAAAATGTAATCTATATAGTAAATCCAATCTATGCAGCACATCATTTTTACTCTTGTACAGTACATATTTTGCCAAAATACATGCAAATTTGTCTATTCTCACAAATATTCTGATGTCACATTTATATTCCTGA
Organism: Geosciurus inauris; assembly: GCA_004024805.1. Lineage (NCBI taxonomy): Eukaryota > Metazoa > Chordata > Mammalia > Rodentia > Sciuridae > Geosciurus > Geosciurus inauris. The sequence continues at coordinate 66,747 of PVHX01007738.1, forward strand.
GTATACAAGAAAATTCCTTTCTGGAAGTACATTTGCTGGGTAAGTGTATTTTAAATTTTCCTAAAATTTTTAAAAGTGCCCACAAAATTAATTTACAAAACTAACAATACAACTAGAAATGGAGATATGATTCATTTTCCTCCAGTCTTAACTGCAATCATTGCTATGAAAAAATTTAATCTTTGCTTATATTTTTGGATGACAAAAAATGTACCTGATTGTTTAATTTGCATTCCCTTCATTATTAATAAGTTCACATATATTGATATACAAGTATTGGGTAAGAATAAGTTCAAGTCAGTAAAATAATGCTTTGATATTTTCTTCTTGATTTGAAGAGCCGTTTTGCATGTTTTCAATCCAACCATTTTGTCTGTTTTATGGAATATAATTATTTTTTCCTAGGCTGTTGTTACCTTTCAATTGTGTTCATACAAATTTTTAAGTTTATGGTCATAAATGTGGTCTAAAATGTGTTTTATATTTTGATATGGTCTTACTCATCAGTCATTTTTCAATGATGTTTAATAAATTGTGTTGCTACAAAATTATGACAAATTTTTCTTAATACTCAGAATTCAATACAAGCATAATAGTAATTATATGTATGGTGTAAAGTAACTCAACTGGCTGTATATGGGTGATATAATGTAATTCAATTGATTCAATGTCACATATCAAATGCCTTTTTTCTAATGATTTACTATTGTACTTGTATAATACACCAAGAAAATAGAAATACTTATGCTTATTTCTACACTACTTGTTCTCATCCATTGAGTGATGTGTACAATTCAGTATTCGTGGCCATGATACTTTAATTCATTTGATTTCAGATGTATTGTGACATATGGTAGAGAGAATTGGCCTGTCTTAATGATTTTTTCAGTTTTTTCTTTGTGCAATCATATGAATTTAAAATAAGTTTTTTACTTCTTTGAAAGATATTATTATGATGAAAATTGCATGAGATGTGTCAAGGCTTACGACTTCTACATTTTATGCTGTGCCTTTTATTTGCAGACATCTAATATCTCTCTCAGAATATTTAGATTCTATTTTATGGACAATTTTTAAAATAATTTCCATTAATTCTTGCACATTTTTAAAATTTATTACAGAAAACCTTCTGCAAGTTTTGAGTTGCAAACATTATAAATATCATCCTTTATAATATGACAGTTTCCATGGTTTGCTGTTATATGATTTACAATAATCTTGTGCATTTAACCTATTTGAAGAAGTCTTGCTGAATGCTTTATGTTACAAATAGTTTCAGATTTTCTGAGAAAATGTGATAGTTTGGCTTCTTAGAAAATTTTATATTGCTTGTAAATAATATAACTTCTCAATTTATATATCTCATTTCTTTTTGTGAAAACTTTGCATTGCATCCAATAATTAAATAAGTGATGTAAAAGATTTCTTGATTGATTCCTGATATTACTGATACTGCCTTTAAATCTTTCTTTAAGTATTATGTTTGCAAGAGATTTTTGGTAAATATAATTTATGAGATTAGAAAATTCCTCCCCTAGTTTTATTTTGATAAAAGATTTGCTTTTTCAAATCTTAAATAAATGTTGAATTTTATAAAACTTCATTTTAAATTTATGAGATAGCAGTGGCAATTTTTTGTCTCTTAATTGACAATATTTATATTTTCTTGTGTCAATCCCATATGGACATAAAGTTTTAAAATACAATATGGTCTCAATTTGCTAATACTTCTGGGAAAAGGATTTTTTCCATCCAAAATTATAAGTAAGATCAACATAATTTTTTCATTTTATCCTATATTGTTTTGGAATCATAGCCATGCTATCTCATGTATCAGTTTCTTGTACCTGGCATAGAAATTGTCAAAAATTAGGTGGCTTAATTTTATTTTTATATATTTTTTAATTTATTTATTCTACTTAAGTATACATGATAGCAGAATGCATTTTGATTCATTGTACACAGATGGTACACAACTTTTCATTTCTCTGGTTGTATGTGATGTAGAATCACAACATACATGCAGTCATACATGAAGCTAGGGCTATGATGTCCATCTCATTCCACCATCTTTACTGTCCCCATGCGCTCTCCCCCTTCCCACCCCTGTGACCAAAGTTCCTCCATTCTTTCCGTGTCCTCCCTCACACTATGGATCAGCATCCACTTATCAGGGAGAACATTTGGCATTTGCTTTTTGAGGATTGGCTTACTTCACTTAGTATGATATTCTCTAACCCCACTCATTTATCTGCAAATGCCATAATTTTATTCTCTTTTATTGCCAAGTAATATTCCATTGTGTTTCTTTATCCATTCATCTATTGAAGGGCATCTAGGTTGGTTTCACAGTTTAGCCATTGTGAATTGAGCTGCTATAAACATTGAAGCGGCTGCATATGTAGTATGCTGTTTTTAAGTCTTTAGGGTATAGACCAAGGAGTGGGATAGCTGAGTCAAATGGTGGTTCCATTCCAAGTTTTCTAAGGAATCTCCATACTGCTTTCCCAATTGATTGTACCAATTTGCAGTCCCACCAATAATGTATGAGTGTGCCTTTCCCCCCACAACCTCACCAACACTTTTTGTTGTTTGTATTCTTGATAATTGCCATTCTGACTGGGGTGAGATGAAATCCTAGTTTTAATTTACATTTCTCTAATTGCTAGAGATGTTGAATATTTTTTCATATGTCTGTTGTATATCTTCTTCTAAGAAGTTTCAGTTCAGCTCCATGGCCCATTTATTGATTGGGTTGTTTGTTTTTTTGGTGTTAAGTTTTTTGAGTTCTTTATATATCCTGGAGAGTGCTCTATTAGATGTGTGTGTGGCAAAGATTTGTTCCCAGAATTGTGGCTCTCTGTTCCCTTCACTTGTTATTTCTTTTGCTGAGAAGAAGCCTTTTAGTTTGAATCCATCCCATTTATTGATTCTTAATTTTACTTCTTGTGCTATAGGAGTTGTGTTAAGGAAGCAAGGTCCTAATCTGACATGATGAAGATTTGGGCCCACTGTTTCTTCTATTAGGCATTGGGTCTCTGTTCTGATTCCCAGGTCCTTGATCCACTTTGAGTTGAATTTTGTGCATAGTGAGAGATAGGGATTTCATTTTTATAGATAGAGTTTCATTTTGCTGCATATGGATTTCCAGTTTTCCCAGCACCATTTGTTGAAGAAGCTATCTTTTCTCCAGTGTACGTGTTTGGCACCTTTGTCTAGTATAAGGTAACTGTATGTAAATGGGTTCATCTCTGTGTCTTCTATTCTATACCATTGGTCTACATGTCTATTTTGGTGCAAGTACCATGCCATTTTTGTTACTATAACTTTTTAGTATAGTTTAAGGTCTGGTATTGTGATGCCTCCTGCTTCACTCTTCTTGCTCAGGATTGCTTTGGCTATTCTGGGTCTCTTATTCTTCCAAATGAATTTTGTGATTGCCTTTTCTATTTCTATAGGGAATGACATTGAGATTTTAATTGGAATCTCATTGAATCTATATACCTCTTTGGATAATATGGCCATTTTGACAATATTGATTCTGCCTATCCAGGAGCATGGGAGATTTTTCCATCTTCTAAGGTCTTTTTCAATTCCTTTCTATGTGTGTGCTACAAGGGAATCTCAAAATAAGTTCTTGTGTCCTGCCATGAGCTTACCTCTCTCAACTGTAATTCCAATCCTTAATTTCATCTATTTCTGATTTCCCTAAGAAGTTTTCATTTCCTATGGACTGTTGAATCTACTAGGATTTCTGGGGAAAATGTGAATATAGTAGACGGGGATAATTTATAGGTCACTAGTTCAAGTTTCAATGATGTCCAACACTAGAATGTAAGTATCAGAAGATATCAAGAAATTAAGATTTAGTTATTTTTATTCCTTATTCACATCTTACACATGATATGAGATTATTTTTATACAGTAGGGTATAGAAAAATGATTATTTCAAATGTTTAATGCATATGAATATGTATAAAATTCTGTATATATGCTTCTTGAATTACAATCAAGTTATGTCCCAATTAATCCACTGTAAATTGAAAACATTACAAGTCGAATCTATACTCAGTACACTAATCAATAGAACATCATATCTGAACAAGAAGGTATAATGTAGAGGATCAGTTGTTTACCTTCTTGATGATGTGGCTGACTTGGAGCTACAACTCACTGCCACTGTCCAGCTTCAATGGGGGAGAAAGGCCTAGTGTATACTTCACTATAGTGTATACTTCACTAGTGAGAGGATCAAAATGTGAAATATGAAGAATAGTTTCTACTGAATATTTACAGTTTTTGCAGCATTGCAAAGTTAAAAAAAAAGTTACATGTTCCACTGATGCAATTCAAGAACTACCTGCATTACAATGTTAAGAAATAATTTGGAAACTGGAATTATAGCTCAGTGGAAGAGTATATGCTGAATATGCATGAGGCTTTTCAGTGAATTTGTAGTAACACACATGCAAAAAATTATAAAATAAGAAAAAGATTAAAGAATTTTTTGTTTGGGTTACATATTTTTGTTTCACATCTTATTCTTTTATGTGCTGTCTAAAATCTCTAGACCAACAGCTATTGAAATTGATATACAATGAGATAAATAGAATGATAGGCAAATCCGTAAATTGTATAGCCAGACCTTTTTTTGACCAAATGATATACAATGCAACTGCACTTTGCTAGGTTTAATTTTTACTGAACTGTTTCTCGTCTTTATAATCCCAAATCACCATTTCAAAATTAAAATCTAATAATATAATCTTTCTTGAAATAACCTCACATATCCTCATATAATAAGGCCCAAACTCTATAATACAACAGTAGGCTATAGGTTCCTCTGCCCATATCTCTGTGAACCTCAATCTCAGTGATGCAAGCCAGGCAAAGGCCCTGAATGTACCTGGACTTCAGTGAGTCCTCATGAATAGTCTGATTCCTTAGTTATTCAGGTCTCTGCTCAGTCTTACTTTCAATGGAGAGACCTCTTAATTCCTCATTTATCTTAAATTAATAGCAACTTATACTATTAAATAGTAGATTCTTGTAGTTGATATTTGTTGTAGTTCATACTTTAAGATATTTTATATGTAACCATACTCCTGAAATAATTGTTTTAAGTGCAAAATACTACAGTGTGTCAAATAGAAACAAAAATATTATCAAAGTGTTATCATTGGTGAAACAGTCATAATATTATATCAAATGACATGACTATTTCCTGGCATAAACAACATAGCCATGTTTCATAAAATGAAAGTACAGAGGAATGTCCTGTACTCCTCTTGTAAAACACTTTTCATTCAATAACTTTATAACAATCTTATAGTATGTAATTACAAATATTCTGTTCTTAATTACTAAATAAATTGTTCCCAAAAGAATTAAGGACTTAATTCACACTGTAAATTCCAATATACAATATTAATAAAATTTTAATAATTGCAGATTTTGTATTCATTAGGCGTTCTGGTCATAAAAATTTTCAGAAGACAGATTTTCATTAAGGGATAAAGAATTATGCAGAGAACAACAGTTGTTGTTAAAATAGCTAAAATATAATGTACAAAGTTGACATTAACAAAATGGTGAACTGGTATTATTATTGCTTTTATAAAGAATGGGATGATTGGAATTTTATAAATATGAATAAGCTGGGGTGACATTCATGCATTTCAATGGAAACAATTGTGCTGCAGTTGAATTAACTCTTAGGGTGAAATAAAATCTGTGTTCTTGATATAAAAGTCAATAGACCTCTTTTAAAACTAATACGTAATTTCCTAATATTTCATTTGAATGAAATAATCTAAAATAGCTAAATGTGTATATGTTAAGGCAAATGGATTGTAATGCAGCCATTTTGCTCAGTATTCCTTTCTGTTTCAAAATAAATCCTGGGAATGAAATGTAATTTGCAAATTTAATAATCAGTAATTTTTTCATTTATACTTTGTCTTCAATTAAAATTAGCTTTTTTCAAATAAGAACATTTTTTCTTGAAATGCGTAATGTAAAACTTATGGATTCTGAAATGAACAAATATATGCATATGAAGCAATTTGATTTCTACACGTTATTTATATTTTCTATAAAGATGGTGAAGAGTCCTAGGAAGGAAATATTGTACATATTTAAAAACATTCTTTATAGCTTTTAGTTGGGGATTTTTAAATTCAGAGAATATATGAATAACTTGATTGCATTTGATTTTACAATTTTTACACACACTTTTTATTTCCTTTTTAAGAACAGAGAAATAATTGTTGGTAGATTTTGGTCATCCTCCATTAAAAAAAATGGAATCCAATATAATCTTACAGATATTTCACATGTATGCATTTGTTTATGCCAACCCCGCTATTCTCATTTCATTTAAAATTTAAAGTCTACGATAGCACTGAAGAAAAGAAATAAATTCAGTTTTAGTGGAGGAATAAAATGAAAGGTAGTCCTCTCTAATGGTGGCCTTCAAAATTCAAAAAAAAAAAAAAAAAAAAAGACAACAATACAATTTTTGTACCTAAATTCATTTACAAAATGCTGATAAATGAAAACAAATGAAGCTATATTCTGCTCAATTTCACCCCATACTCTCTGATCTTTGAAAATGTCGGAGTTCTACAAACAAATTCAAAAAGTATTCCAAAATGTATTTTCCGTTCTCTTGTTAGTTGTAACTAAGAAATTTTCTGCTCACTTTCTAAAAGCCAAAAAGATCTCTATCACTATGTGCAGTGTTTTCATGATTGGCAGAAGCAAAGATTCCTTCAATATTTAACCTAGGCTTGTGTGGTTTTTTCAGTAAGATTTTTTGTATGGAAATAAATTAAAAATAAATACCTTATGCCATGACATTAGTTGGATGTCCAGTGATGTTTCAAAACAGTTTTCTTCTGAAGCATGTTACCCTGAAAAAATCCTAGGAATTTCAGAGGGCCTAACCCAGAATTACCTCAAGCACAGACTGGACTGGCTCACCTGGTGCGGTTCCATCCTTCCAATTACTTAGTATAAAACTTTGCCATAATTCTCCACTACTCTTTGTGTCACACCTTATATCCATTGCATCAGGGAATTCTTTTATCTGTGTTATATCAATAAATCTATCCCTTCTCATCACCTCTCCTAGTACTGCCTTGTACTAAATTACTATCATCTCTAGCATAGATTGTTACATTGACGCCATGTAATTTATTCCCAAGAAAACAACATCGCGGAAGATCTACGACTGCCCATGCATGGATACACAATTACTTCCCAGTTTCCTAAAATGAGAAGCCAGAATCTTTACAATGCCTTACCAGGCCCTTAGTGGACTGACCCAATCTCTGTCTGATTTCCTCTCTTGGCGCCTCCCCTGTCCAGCTGCTCTGATTTGTGTGTTCTACCCTGAGTACAGTAGTCACGATCAAAGTTTAAAGATTTTTATATTGTCCGTTGCCTTTTATGAGCAAACTTTTCTCTCAGAATACTGAATTGTTAATGTGGTTGTTTTTATCAAGTGTGCACAAAAGACATCTTATCCCCAAGGCTGCTTTATCCATGATTTCTTTTTTTTTTTTTTTTGTACTGAGGATTGAACTCAGGGGTATTCGACCACTGAGTCACATCCCAGCCCCAGTGAGACAGGGTCTCACTGAGCTGCTTAGCACCTTGCAGTTGCTGAGGCTGGCTTTGAACTCATGATTATCCTGTCTCTGCCTCCCAAAGTGCTGGGATTACAGGCGTACGCCACCAAGCCCAGCTTTTATTCTTGATTTTTAGTTTTCAAACTTCCCCTTATCCCTGGACCATTCACATTTCCAAATTTTCCTTTCTATTCTACTTTTTTTTTTCCATGTAGCATTTATCCAGGATGGATATACTGTATAATCTCCTTAGAAAGTGTTTTACTTGATGTTCTTTGAACAGGAAGTAAAAGGAAGTAAAAATGAAAGGTAAAACCATTTGTCTAGTATGTTTACTGATGTATCCTGAGCACCAAAACAAAGGCACTAGGTATAAGTGCTTAGTGAATATTTGATAACTGAATAAATGAGGAGATAAATGAATTTATGCATAAATGAAAGATTTATTTTCAATGTCCCTTGAAACTTCTTTCATGACTTTTCAAGTTCTAATTAAACAGCCACTTTTGAATCAAAATTTATGTAATATGTTTTAATAGTTAATAGTCGATCTAAGTGATAAGTGAATATTCATTTCAGCATTATAGCATACTGGGAATATAAAATGAAAGACATTTGAATAACATAAAGCATCCCTAAAACAATGGAATGATATACCAGTGTTAGACTGATAAAAATGAGCATTGGGAATAATGAACTCAGAGAGTGAGAACTGAGTTTTTCCCCCTTATCTAGTAAAAGCTGCCATTAATAACCTTAGCTACAGATAGTAGAAAATAAAACTCACTAACAATATATATTTATTCTTTATTGATCTGTACAATAAATATTGAATAGGTTTAATGTCTTAGTATGTTACATATATAATATATAATTTGAATTGCCCTTAGTTGAACTCATCACAATAATCCCATAGTTTGTGACTTCTATTGAAATCATATATTTTTAAAATAAATTTTATTTAATTCACTATTTTTCATGTCATTCCTGGGTTTCTTATTAGTAATATTGAGCTAGTTGCATAGTGATGAAATCATGGGAGAAACATTAAGTGACCTGTCCAAGGACAAATGATGCTTCAAGGATAGAATAAGAGAAAGAATATTTTAAATATTTATATCTGTGAGACTATAAGACCTCTTCATTTCAAATCTGCTAATGTTGTATATAGCTTTTTAAGTCATTACAGGAATTATCCTGCTGTTGTCTTTCTTTAAACTGCTCTAACACATGAAAGGTAAACTAAAGTTAAAAGGGATGGAAAAACTCAGGGTTTGAAATACAAGAAACAGGCTTTGTTTTTTAAAAGTTCTGGTATTTTTCCACGTGGAAACATTATTGCCCAACTGTGAGGTTGTTTATCATGAAGTTTGAAAAGGTTAGTACATGACCACTCAAAGGAGAGTAAAATACTTAAACCTGTGCTCACATTTAGAAACAGAAAGCTATTCATTATGTTTCACATTCTCTTTCTCCCCTTGTCTTCAAACGCAATAATCTTGATGGATCCAACATCAAAAGTATTCTATGAATATTTCTGGAAAGCAAATGTAGCAATATCAGCAACTGCTACTTAAGGGTGACTTCAGTTCATCTTTCTTCCTATTACATTTTCTGGTTTTGTGACATAGGTATTATTTTAATAGCAGTTCTCAATGTAAAATATTACTGCATGGAACTAAAAGCAAAAAGCGCAATATAGCTATTTCATTTTGAGTTTTGCTGTGAAATACTTGAGGCAACACATGAGTCATAATTTCCTGATACTTGTTAGCTTGCAGAAATCACTCAACCTGTTACATCTAAAAGACTAAAGTTAGTCCTATATCTGAATAATTGTTATTTTGTTTCATGTTCCTTCAAATTTGGTTGCACATATTCTGATTTCCCACATACAAGATATGATTATTATTTTCAATTAATTAAACTGTATCAATGTTTGACTTTGAAATCCACCCTGATCTTCTTTCAGTGTTGCTGATAATACTCTGCACCTCCCTGCATCCTTTTCCTCTATCTGGCCTTGTCATAGTGCTGACCTGGTCAGCCTTTTATTTCCTATGCCTTAGTAATATTTCCAAGTTTTTTTTTTTATCACTAAAGAATATGTATCAGCAGAAATAAAACATTCTGATTTTCAATGTTATCAATATGTAGACATTCTTTAAACATTGTCATCTGAATTATTTTCACATAAATAAAAACAAATACTTCTAGAAACATATACAATCATTATGTAAAAATTAATGACAAAAAAGGTAATCCTGAAATTAACTTTAACTCTATAACTATGCTTAATCCTAGATTTCAGTTATATTCAAATAGAAAATAGAACATTTTCTTTACTGCTGAGAAATGCACCCTTCTTTTAGTCAAATGTTTAAAGAAATGTTTTTTATTTCAGTTTCAACAACACAACCCCTAAATGAATAAGAATACAGAATTTTGAAGTTGAAAGAGAATTTCAGAAGAGGAGACAAGAAATCAATTTGAAGGAAATAAATTTTAAGTTCACTAAAGAAAAATACTTTTGAAGGTTGTAAATGTAGTAAGAAAGGACGAGAACTAGAACACAAAAAATAGTATGTAAAGTTTTTGATTTTGAATTTTTTGTTGCTATTTTACTCTCTAATAAAATAGTAGAAATAGTGTGTTATGTTGTTATAAAAAAAATAGTATCAGTGATTTCACTTCAGTCAGTACATGCAATTATCCCTTTTAAAAATGTCATTACATTATAAAGTCTATTCAGCAATGTGTTGTTTCTTAATGTATTAGTCAGTTTTCTGTCATGATACCAAAATACCTGAGTTAAATAAACATAATCAAAGAAAAGGTTTATTTTGGCTTATGATCCTGGAAGTTCCAGTCCATGAGTTGGTTGGTAACATTGCTTTTGTGCCTGTTCCTGTGGCAAGGCAGCAAATCACGGAGTGGAGTATGCTGTGAAATAAGGTAATCATCTCATGGTGACGAGGAAGCAAAAGAGACAGGAAAAGCCCAGGGCTTCCTTCAAGGGGCACTTCAAGACTCCCTTAAAATTATGTTCCCAAGGACCTAACTACCTTTCATTAGACTCCATCTCTTAAAGGATCTACCACCTCCCAGTAGCATAATAAGTTAGAGATGAAACGTTCAACATCTAGGCCTTTAGAGCCATTGTTATGGTTTAGATATGAGTGTTCCCCTAAAGCTCATGTGAGATAATGGAAGAAGGTTTTGAGGTGAAATGATTGGGTTATGAGAGCCTTAACTTAATCAGTGCATTAATCCGCTAATAAATATTAACTGGGTGGTAACTGTAGGCGGGAAAGGTGTGGCTCAAAGTGGTGGATGACTGGGGTGTGCTTTGGGTCAGGACTTTGTCTGTGATGAGGAGGGCTCTCTCTGCTTCCTGGTGCCATGTTCCCAGCTGCTTTCCTCCTTCACATCCTTTGCCCATAATGTTCTGCCTCATCTTGAGCTCCAAAGAAAGGAGTTGGTTGTCTGTGCACTAAGACCTATGAAACCATGGTGAACCCCAAATAAACTTTTCCTCCACTTTTTATTCTTGTCAAACCTTTTGGTTACAGCAGCAAAAAAGCTAACACAGGCACTCAAAATCCAAACTACACTATTAAATAAATGGGCTTAATTATTTTCACAAGCGAAACACATCCAGATAAAAACAATAAAACACTAAAATGTAAGAAGTTTCTTTATGTTTTCCTCCCTAACAATTTTATCCCTCCCCAAGGGTAATTCCTATTCTTACTTCTAACATTACAGATTAGTTTTTCCTGTTCTCATACTTTGCATAAATGAAATCATAAAACATAATTTTTTATGCTTGCTCTTTTCTATTCTATTTGTGAGATTTATCCATACATTCTTATTGCTGTATAGTATTCCATAAGGCAAATATATCAAAATTTCTTCCTATTCTACTCTTATGCTCACTTGAGTACTTTATATTATGAAGGTATTAAAAATAGTACTATACTAAACATTATTGTGCAGGATTTTTCATAAACGTGGACATTTTCTATATTTTGAGTATATTTATAGGATGAATTATATTTCTCTTCCTCAAATTTATGTGCTTAAGTCATAATCTTCAGTGTTTTATGGAATAACTATCTTTGAATCGAGTCTTTTTTTTTTTATTTTTTAGTTGCCAATGGATTATTTATTTATTTATTTATATCTGGTACTGAGGATTAAACCCAGGGCCTCAGATGTGCCAGCCAAACACTCTACCACTGAGCTGTAACTCCAACCCTGAATAGAGTCTTAACGGAGATAATTATGTTAAAATGAGATCACAGGGATGGGCCCAATCCAATATGAATGACAGCAGTATAAGAAAAGAAAATCTAGATATGGAGGAAAGACATGTGGAGACACAAGGAGAAAATGGCCATCTACAAATCAAGGAGAGAGGCCTGGAGCAGGTCTGTCTCATGACCCTCAGAAGAAATCAACTCTGTTGAAGTCAAGATCTTACAATTCTAGCCAACCAAACTTTGAGAAAACATATTTCTGTTTTTTATATCACCAAAGATATAGTATTTTTTAATGTAGCCCTACCTAGCTAACAAATACTAATATGTTTCTAAGAAAACAGTTGCTAAGCAGGATGTTAGCATATGTTTAACTTTAATGACAAGATTTCTAAAGTGATTGTACAAATTTACATTTCTTTCTAGCTAGCATTCCCAGTGTTCAAAAACATCTCTATCTCTTCAGGGTTTCCCTTTCACTGGTCCTTTCTGTTGAGAGTAAAGTGGTCTCTCATGGTTGTATTTATTAATGTTGCATATATTTTTGCATGCCTACCAGCCATTTGGGTATGTTTTTATATTAAGACTCTGTCCACAACTGTGTATGTATGCCTTAAATTTAAGAAGCACTGGCTGTAGCTTTTTTGCTTTCTTGAACTATAATCTCTTTATATTCAATATTTCTGTCAGCTATACAGCCTATCCTTTGTAAACTCTCCCATGTGGAAAAAGCAAGAAAGTCCCAAACATAACTCTTAGTCAATCACTTTTAGTTATGTTTAATCCTTGACATCATCCCTTCACTATATTTAATAAACCAGAGTTACTATTGATCTTTTTATGATGTTAGTGAATTCTACTATTCTTTACACTATAAGTTTGTATTCATTTTACCTAGGATAAAATGTGTTATTCTCAAGTGTACAGGCTGCTAAGCCTTTATTTGAATGATGGTCACTGATCTCTTTCCATTTAGGGAAGATTTACAGAATTTTATTTTTATCCTGTTGCATTCAGAATTTAAAGAACTTAATGAGGTTTTGATTTGAACTAAGTCAACCAAATAGCTTCAAGATTAAAGATGGCTATGGTGTTAAAAAAATGCTTTTCTTAGAGAGCTATTGACTTAACTGTTCTAAAATAAGCAAATGCTCTTTTAAGCTTTTGATATGGGTATTTTTTGTTAAAGATGAGGTGCAAACACAATGATTCCTCATTATTCAATTATTTAATAGCTTATAACTAATATTATTATTATTGTCATTATTATTATTATTATTATTATTATTATTATTATTATGTACCAGAGATTGAACTCAGGGGTACTCAACCACTGAGCCATATCCCCAGCCCTATTTTGTGTCTCTTTTATATAGAGACAGGGTCTCACTGAGTTGCTTAACACCTCGCCATTGCAGAGGCTGGCTTTGAACTTGCAATTTTCCTGTCTCAGCCTCCCAAAGTGCTGGGAATAGAAGTGTGAGCCACAGCACCTGGATTACAACTAATATTATTTAATTTACTGAGACCATTTGGTTTATTTCATGCTGTGGTAAACATTTAAGTGTGGTCTGGCTCTTGAGTGCATCCACTGAAAATTAAAAACATAAAATCTATATACAAATTACCCTGGGTAAAGCAAAAGGAATCTAATTTCAAAAAAAACATGTATTTTTAAAATCATATTTATGTACTAATAACATAATTTATCATTATTTATCTACTATTCAAAAATATATCGTTTTATATCAAAGTATTCCTTAGCCTTTTTTAAGGTCTGAAATGCATCCTAGGAGATTATTGAAATAAAACAATTATCCAAATAAAGTAGTGAATTTTTACTTTTTTTCACCTTAATCATTTCCTCTAATGAGCATTTTGATTAATTTTCCTACCTGCTCAAAAATACTCACTTATTTTATATATTTTCTAAAATATTATTCCAACTGAGAGAAATTTAGAAAGCCAGAAAAGATGTGTATTTCTCTTCAATGAAAGGATGTCACTTCAAAAACAGAAATTGAAATTCATTATGGGCATTTCAGAAGGTGAACAAATTAATGATATTCCACATGCATGTATCCACAATGCTACTACTTTTCAATCATGTCCTCTTCTTAACTATTTCATTCTATTGGTTAGCATGTAAAAGAGATATGAATATGATATGAACAAATTTAATAGAAAAAAAGTAAAGCTTTGTAAATGGACTATATAATTTTTCTCTCAATATCTAGTGTTATATGTAGGAATATAAAAAGAAAGTGTCTTATGATACACCTAACTACTGTACCCATTAATTCCCAACTTTTCCCAAAGATAAAACAACATAAACTTATTGTCAAAATTCCAGGACACTAGCAGGAAATACTGGACCCTAAGCAGACAAAATGGTCTATGATGGTTTCTCTTAAGCTTTTTTTTTTAATGATATTTTGAAATTGTAGGTACCTTGTTGCAATGAAGCTCTTGAAAATTTTAATTAAACATATCTCAGTAATATAGCTTAGCTTTTCAAAGTAAATTCATGTATTCTTTTGAAAATAAATACAATACCTCAAAAATAACTCCTGTCCTGCTATTGGTGATACAAACTGAATATTAACTTTGAAGTACCAAGTAGCCATTGATAGCTAATTTCTTTTAATTAACTAGATCTTTCAGAATCCATTGAGTCATGAATTTTAGTGAAAAAAGTAATGAATAATCATAAAGAGGAAGTGGTATATTTAGTCTATTTGACACTAGATTTGATTAAGTTTGAAAGCTCAAGTAAATTGTACAGGTCAGGTTCTCATGTTTCCACAGTAGCTATTATTGCCTCAATGCCACTCCTTCCACTATTGATTCCTTTGTCCCAAGGGGAAGCACTCTAGAACAAGTTATCAGATTAAAAGATAATAATAACAAGGCAGTGTCTTGTTTTACTATTTCTTAGTCACCTGAAGCATCACAAATTTATGATTTTACAGATCTGGAGAAGTCCAAAATAAATATCAATGGACTAAAATAAAAATGTTAGCAGGGCTTGATTTCTTCTGGAAGCCATGGGTAAGAATGTTTCCTAACAAATTCAGGGTACCAGAAGCCTCCTGTATTCTTTGGTTGATGGTTGAATTCTTCATCTTCAAAGCTAGTAAAGCCACATAATATCTTAAAAATGTCTCTCTGAGATAATCTTGAATAATTCTTTTTTCCTGTAAATATCATTATGAGCACATTGGACTTACACAGATGATCCAAGACATTCTTATCATCTCAATGTCAGTTCATTAATAAATGTCTTCATATTTCTAACTTTAACAGTCCCCTGCCATGCAGAGTGCAGAGTTTGTGTCCCACAAAAATTCATATGTTGAAATGTTAACTCCTAATGTGATTATATTAGTAGATAAACTTTTGAAACAAATTAGATCACAAGTCTAAGGCCCTCATGAATAGAATTAGCACATTTATAAAAGGGACCCTGGGGAGGTGTACTTCTACAAATCAAGAAGTGATTCCTCACCAAAGACCAAATGTGCTGGTGCCATGATCATGGACTCTACTCTAGAACTGTGAGAAATAAATGTTTATTATTTAAGCTTCATAGTTTGTGGTATAGTCATGCATCACTTAACCAAAATAATAAATTCTGAGAAATGTATTGTTAGGCAATTTGGTTATTGTAAAAACATAATTGAGTGTACTTTTACAAACAAAGATGGCTATTCTGTCACTTGACAATGCAATCTTATGGGACCACCATTATGTCTGTCATTGATTAAAACACTGTTTTGTAGTTCATTACTAGTGTTTCTCTATAGCAGCCCAAACTAACACAATATACCACATAATATATTGACAGATTATGGAGAGTAGCATGTGGACATCCTTGGGGTTCATTATTTTATCTAATGCATGATCTTGCCCAATCTCCATATGCCAGTTAGACATAAGCTACCCAAATAATATAACCTCTTTCAGATATAGTCCTCAAAGATAGTGGGAAATATATTGTCTATTGAAATGCCAGTCATATAGCAAAAGAGATTTGTGGGCATTTTGGCATATGATAAAGAGAAAATTACCTCATTAGAGAATTGGTTAACAAATCGGTTAGGGGAAGACATATATGGATATATTGTTCAAATTTTGTACAGAGAATACTCTTGTGCAAAATAAATGACAAATTAATGACATATATATCATTAATTATACAAGTAGTCCTTTTTTTCTCTCAGAAATATGAAGAAAATTGGAAAAATATACTTTCTCAATGAATTCAGGTACAATGGGGAGCAATAATCCCCACACAGGGACTCTGACACAGAACAACAGTCAGCCTGACTTAAGCCCCAGACAATGCCCTATAGCGGGAATTTTTACCTGAAAGTGAAATCTTCAGAAACAACTTGTTAAAGATGGAATAGTGACCACCATAGATAATGAATGTGACCACCACTATGACCTTTCCCTGACAACCCTCTAACAATTGCTAAACCACAAAAATTCCCCCAAACCTTCACTCCCCTATATACTCCCAGGATGTAAGCAGACAACAGAATTCAATCTCTACTGGTTTGTTTAAATAAACCTGCAGGTTTGTTTAAATAAACCTGTGTTAATGTTGAGCTGCCTCTCTTATCTCTCTATTAGTACAGTTCTTTTCTTACATTGACAAGAAGTAATAATGCAAAAGTATGGGAAGTACAATACTATAAATTTAGTTTATCAATCCCAATTTAATTTTCACATAAATGTCGTTACATAGTTGAATTTTTTAGTTTTCACTTTTTACCCCAATGATGTGATTTTTTTAATTCTAATTTTCCCATTTTATTGAGTACATATCTTCTGCTTCTGAGACTGAAGCATTAAGTAGTAATGTTGGGTTTGTGAAAATAATTCCTTACTTGGGCTTTTTCCTGTGAAATCAGTCCCCTGGCAAGAACTAGCGTATAAGGAGCTATTTGGAAAATGATGCCTCTGAGAAATGTTTCTGTACTTTTTAAAGCCAATTAGAAACATAATGGCTGTGACACTCTCTGGCCCCTGAACAAGACACAAATTTCAGTGAACCCACAAGTGTACTGTTATAGTTAGCTATCACATCACTGTGACCAAAATATTGGACAAGAGCAACTTAGAGGAGGGAAAATTTATTTGAGGCTCATGATTTAAGGGGTCTCAGTCCATTGAGGGCTGTCTGCATTGCTGTAGACCATCCAACAGAGGAAAGCTGCTGGTCTCAGGACAGGGTGAGGAAGCAGAGAACTGGCTGAAAGGGAGAGAGAAAGGGAGAAGGGGCCACAGGGAAGACGCACATTCCAGGACACTCCCCCAGTGATTCCTTTTCTCCAGACATGTTTACATACCCACAGTTACCACCTAGTCAGTACATTCAAACTAGGAAGGATTGATTAGATTATAGCTTCCATAACCTAATCATTTTAACTTCACATATTCCACATTAACAGGAGCGTTTTGGAGACATCTCACATTCAAACCATAACATGCACTATATCCAATTTATAATAAATAATTTCCTGGTAGTTACTGCACTACATAATCCAAAATTGCAATCAAAGTCGGTATTCATCTCTACATATCAAAAAGTAATTGATTCAAATTATATAAGGAACCAGGAGGAAATAAAATCTTACAAAGTGTACTTTCTTATCATCCTACTTTAAATAAAAGCTATACACAGATAAATATTTAAATACTAATGTCATACAGTTGTAATACATTAACAAGGTTAACGTGAGATTGAAGATGAGACCTGTCTGAGGGACAAAACAATTAGGAATGAAGATCAAAATTCAATCAAGCTTTTAAAAAAATAGATAGACTTTTGCTGTATAAAGAATATGGTATGAATGCTGTTTTAGTTTGTCCTGCTATAAGAAAATACAATGGGGTAGATAATTTATTAACAACAGAAATTTATTTCTCAGTTCTGGAGGCTAGGAAATCCAAGATCAAGGTGTTTGGTAAGGGCTCTCCTCGGATTCCAAGATGATGATTATTTGCTGTGACACTGGAAAGGATGAATTCAATATTGTCACATAACAAAAAAAGGGAAGTGCAAGAGAGATGACCTACCTCTGAAATCTCTTTTGTAAGATATATCCATTCATGAGGGTGGAGCCCTTGTGACTTAATCACTTTCTTAAAGAATTTCCTGTACTACCATGATGAGAATTAATTTTCAACACTAATTTTATAAACAACATATATTTCAACTGTAGTATGTACCTGAGGATGCACGTGTGTGTGTGTGTGTGTGTGTGTGTGTGTGTGTGTGTGCATGCATCCACATATATTTGTTTATGACTCAAATTGAGAAGTGCATGGTCAAGAGTTCAGGCATGGTAATGTTTCTATTCATTTAACTGGCACTGAACACTTAGTTATGTGCCACAATATGGGATATGCTAAGCATATAATGATTAATACATCTGATCCTACTGTAAGGAGTAGAAAGACTAATTCAGGCAAATGATACAAACTATATTGTATAAGGGATAAATTGTCACAGGGTTATGAATAAGAAACAGTCTAGTTTACTGTTATCATCTCCACTAAATTTGAAAACGAAAGAATTAGAAATGTTTGCACACCAGTATAAAATATTGGCTAAAATAAAATACTATAGCATAAATGTTGTGAGATTTAAAAAACAAGAGTAAGACCACCTTCTGGAGGGTATTTTACAGTTTTTTTTCCCCTTTATCTATTCTTTTCTTTTGTTGCTCTTTAACATGACAAAGGTTATACAACTATTTTTCTGAGAGTTTTGCACATAGAATGGGCATTTCTTTATTGCTGAGTGGTTTTCCATGGTATGTATGTATTTCTTTGACAGTCAACTGTTGAAAATCTCAGCTGATCATATTTTTGGCTATTATGAACAAAACTACCAAAAACATTCATGTACACAGGTTTTTGTGTAAATGTAAGTTCTATTTTTTTGAAGGGGTATAAAGCCCCAAGAGTAAAATTGATGATAATTTCATATGTAGTTATCTGAAATTGCCAAACTACTTTCCAGAATGAAATATTTCCAAGTGGTTATATTTCTTATTACCACCAACAATGTATGGATGATAGTTTCTCAAAATTCATGATGGAATTGCATGTTGTTATCATTTTTAACTTGCCATTCTAATAGGTGTATAGTGATACAATTTGTATTTCCCAATCAGCTAAAGATGTTGAAAGTATTTTCATATATTCATTTGCTGTCAGTGTTAGTTTTTCAGTAAAGGATCTCTTCTTGACTGATTCTTATTGTCTAATTGGATTATTTTAGCCATAAAACTTCAAAGTTCTTCACACATTCTATGTTTGTTCATTATTAAATTTTAATTTGAATATATTCTCTTTCAGTTGGTAACTTGTATTTTTGTCTATTTCACACGGCTTTCCATACAGCAAGAGTTTTCAAATTTCATGTGGTTGAATTCTTCAGTTTTTCATTACATAGATTATGTTTTGGTGTTTTGTCTAATAACAATACATATGTCTAATAACATATTTGTCTTTTGTCTAATAACCTCGGTAGAGAGTCTGATGATTCTCATCCATTTTTATTTAAGTTATAGTTTACTTTTGAGTCCATAATCCAATTTAAGTTCATTTTTGTATAAGGTGCAAGATTTATATAGAGATTTATTTTTGACTATAAATAACAAATTACTCTTTCAAAAAATTCAGCGAGAATGTATGAATTCACTTTTTAATTCTTAATTCTGCTACATAAGACTACATATCTATCATATTGTCAATACCGCACTCTCTTGATCACTGTAAATATGCAATAAGTCTTATTATCTGATAGAGTAATTCTTTCCTCTTTATTAATCTTTGTTTTAGTTATTTCAGGTCCTAGGTCTTTCAAATAAATTGGAAAATAAACTTGTCAATGTATTTAAAAACATCCTGTGGGATTTTGGTAGTGATTACACTATGCCTGTAGTTAATTTGAAGAAAACTGACATTTTCACGATGTTGAGCCATCAAATAACTGACATATTTGTTCTTAAGTTACTAAGATTGTTTTGTTTTAATTTTCTTCATTTTCATTTTATAATTTTACGTACATATATTCTACATATTCTTCTGTGGCCATATCTAAGTATTTCATTATTTGCAGCAAGTGTAAGTTAATTTTCATTTCAAGGTCTGTTTGCTTATTGTCAGTGTATGAAAACGTAATTGATTGAGTGACATCATCAAAATGGCAGAACAGGTGTTATGGTTTAGATATCACGTGTCCCCCAAATGTTCATATGTGAGACAAGGCAAGAAAGCTTAGATGACAAATAATTTGGTTCTAAGAACATTAACTCAATAAGTGAATTAATCCCATGATGCAATTAACTTAATGAGTGGTAAAGGAAGGCAGGTAGAGTGTGGCTGGAGGAGATGGGTCATCAAGGCTGTGCCTTTGGGGAATACATTTCGTATTTGGTGAGTGCAGTCTCTCTGCTTCTAATCATCATATGAACCACTTCTCTCCACCACATTCTTCTGCCATAATGTTCAGTCTCACCTTGAGCCCTGAGGAATGGAGTTGGCTGGCTATGATGGAGCCCTCTAAAACAGTGCATCCCCCAAATTTTCCTCCTCTAAAGTCGTTCTTATAATGTATTTTAGTCACAGCAGCAAAACATCTGCTAAAAGTAGGAGATACCAGTATTTATCTTCTTGAAATAACAAATATACATAGCTGAAATAAACCAAAATAGATCTAAGTGATCTCAAGAAGCCATTAAAGAATCTACATCAAGCCAGTAGAAAGAGGAAAAACAAGTGAAAAAAAGCAACAGCAAGGCCAGAGTACCTGCCAACCGGCAGGAGTACAGGCCAAGGCACAGGACCACCTTCAGCGACAGCCATGGGAGCCCAGCCAAGGGCAGACCCAAGACTGCTAGTGGCCAATCAAAGGGGAA
Organism: Geosciurus inauris; assembly: GCA_004024805.1. NCBI lineage: Eukaryota > Metazoa > Chordata > Mammalia > Rodentia > Sciuridae > Geosciurus > Geosciurus inauris. The sequence continues at coordinate 87,582 of PVHX01007738.1, forward strand.
CCCAGACCCAGGTGAAAGACTGCCTCCAGGGAACCCTATGGGAGACTATTTCTGAATGATGCCCTGGACTGGTCTCAGTTTTGTGCCATAGTCCCTGCAGACTGGCAGGAGCAAAGGCAAAGGCCCAGGACCACCTTCAGTGAAGGCTGTTGGAGCCCACCCAAGGTCAGTCCCAAGTGTGCTAGTCACCAATCACAGGAGAACCCAGACCCAGGGAAAAGACTGCCTTTAGGGACCCCTGTGGGAGACTGCCTGAGTAAGACCCTGGACCTGCCCCAGTTTTGTGCCAGAGTCCCTGCAGCCCAGCAGGAACACAGGTCAAGGCCCAGGGCCACCTTTGGGTCCTACAAGGGAGCCCAGCCAAGGTCAAGGCTGAAATTGTTACCTGCCAATCCACCAACCCACAGAGAAACCCAGACCTAGGTGAAGGACTGTCTCCAGGGACCCCTGTGGGAGACTGCCTGTGGCTGATGCCCAGTTCAGTGGCAGAGGCCATGCTGATCCATGGGAGCCCAGGCCCAGGGCTAGACCCAACACCTGGAATCCCTGAGGGAGTCCAGGCCAAGCAGGACTAGGAATGACCTCACAGGTCAGTGTGAGAGCCCAGGCCCAGGACCGCCCCTGCACATAGAGGGGATCCACGCTGTTGCTCCCTTCCTATATCCATCTTGTACAATGCATCCATCACCGTAGTTCTTCTGATATATTAGTCTCTACCTTGGGTCAATAAACAGAGGCTAGAGGCAGTGGCCTGCCAAAACACTGCATCTCCTATCAATCAGCCCAAAGCCATTGTAAGTCCCACCCTTTTAGCCCCATCTGTGAAAGTGTTTGCATTCATCTTGGGCCACTCCCACTGCCATCTTGAACTCAACTACCTCCACTACCTCTGCCACCATCTTTAGTGGCAGTATTGTCCATCTGGGGACACTTACTGGGGACTGGAAGTGAACTCCAAGGTGAGATACAGGTAATCTGTGGTGTCACTACAAGATTATAGGATAGAAAGCTGGGCAAAGTGGCTCAAGCCTGTAATCCCAGCACTTAGGGAGGCTGAGACCGGAGAATCACAAGTTCAAAGCCAGCCTCAGCAATGGCGAGGTGCTAAGCAACTCAGTGAGACACTGTTTCTACATAAAACACAAAATAGGGCTGGGGATGTGGCTCAGTGGTCAAGTACCCCTGAGTTCAATCCCCAGTACCAAAAA